>WURV02191520.1:1078-28133 GCA_011762755.2 Epimenia babai | reverse complement strand
AGGTAACGTCAAACTACGTTTCGATAAGTTGGCCAACATGTTGTTCAACAAATCGCATAGTGTAAAGGCACTATTAGAGATACACATGAGTATATTTGAGAGGAGGATGGTGGACGTTTTCGTGTTTGTTGTTTCCCACTAAGGTGGATGTGATTAACGCAGTCGCGTTACATATTCATCATGTTACGGCGACCGTATCTATAAGACGAATGTAGTTCGGGACGAAAGGAGTGGGACTATGAAATAAGGAAAATTTACTAAGACGAAATAAAAAGTATATAAAAAGTAGAGCATAGATAAACACTGGAAGAAACGGAGGAGATATTGAAAAGATGATGACGAGGAAATGAGTTAGAAATAGACGGTTATCTTACCCGGGATGGAGAAAATCCAAAATTTCGTAGAATCGGCGGCATACTCCATGGTTTATTTCCGCGATTTCATGTGGTGGCCAATGAAAACACGGATTATACACTCCGACGTTGAATATTCCGCGTCCATCGTCTACGCTTGACGCGTCAATTCAAGGTAGATCTAACATTTGACCCAACTACACCGGAGTCAAGGCAATGACCATTCTGTCAGTATAACTGCTGCTCCACCCCGCTCTTCGGGGCGTCACCCCGGCCACAAGCGGCCACCACTCTGGCCGGATGTTACTAGCCGGCGAGGACGGAGTTTCTAGTATCGGTCAGCTGTGGGCAGTTGCGAAGACAAAGGCTGGAGTGGGGCCAGGCGGTAGGGTCAGCGACCCGCACAGATCGCCGCCCGACCCCGCAGCCCGGCCCGATGACCCCACGTCACTCACGGTCGCTCGGTAAACAACACCAACGAATTACTATCACACATTACCGGCGGATTATATCTGTTTGTTTGTCTATAGTTTTTTGTTCAGTAAACGTGCGTTGGTGAATACAACAAGATGTATGCAACTGGGAGCATGTGATATCACTTGCGTTGTGGAGGTCGTCTCTAGTGCGCTGCGCACATTTATATGTGGGTGCTTCTAAAGAATAAGAATTGTGCCAGCTACATGTGAAATGAAATTCAAAAATTGGCATCGCAAAAATATTCGCCAAACGTCTGAACATTTTCGTCGCCACGCTAGAATCAACACCACCATTTGATGTTAATAAATGCTGTGTCCTGAGAATGTGTGTCGAGAAATACGCGCAAGACTTTTTAATTACACCGGTAATTATTCAATCTATCCAACAGCTCAGTGGTAATGTTTACTTGATTTTACTTGTACGCATAGATGCCTGATAACACTCGTTTTAATCCGACTGATATTTTTGTGTGATTTACGCGACCATAATGCTCTCTTCACTAAGAATGAAGCTGTCTTCGTAACTGAAATGTTACCAAGGAAAGTGGAAACTTCGCCGATCTGTTGGTGCCGACAATCCACTTCTGACATAACTCGGTAATTACCCCGTGAGTTTCTGACCATGTCCTTTTTACCTGATCATTGTCAGTAGGGAAACTCGAGTATCCGCACTTTGTCGGCTCAGTCCATCGCTAGATTTGCGCAAACGAATGATTGACAGCTCAAAGAAGTAGAAGTCTTGTCGAGTTGTGCTTTTAGAGGATCTCAACCACACGCGGCTAATTGCCCTGGTCCTCGAGTAAAAAGAAAATAGATTTTACTATTTGGCGATGTAAATTGATTAAGTATGTTGGAAAGTAAGCCATTACTTCGAGTTGTAAGCGAGGCATAAGCACGTGCTGGGTATTGTCGTTATTTCTAGTCAATCAAACGTAAATGTATTTAGGTTATATACACGCCATTGTTACTATATGGTCGAAACCGCGTTAAACCGATTGGGGAAAATTTAATCAGGATGGAATTAGAAATGCAAGGACGCATGGGCAGTCCATCGTCAGATTGTTGTATAGTGTACTGAGTGGCGTCGTGAAGCTGGAGTAAGGGTGGGAGTGCACATTGCGCGTGCATCGCTAGTTTTGTTTCTCTCCGTAATTAGCGAGTATGATTCATACGATCTCGCTCAATTTGACTGAATCTGCGATGTTGACGCGGCTAAATGAGTGGAATAGAGCTCCGGGCCTTACATACAGTGGGGGACTGGGATCGGCGCCTACCGCGCGGGTGCCGGATAGCTTGTTCGTTGGGCAGAGGACGAGCTATTATGCCTGAGGCAGCGCCGGTCAAGAGGATTTCGTGAATTTTTGCCTTCGAGTGCCGTGCGCGTAATAGGCAACAATTGGGCACGTCCGCTATGTTTATTAAATGACGTTAATGTCACGGAAGTCGGCATGACGTTCGATTATATTCGATACACTCGATGCACATTACGCGACCCCTTTCGCACTCACTAAGTACGAGCTGCAACAGAAAACCTACAGTACACGATGCGGACTACATGGAGAAATAAAGTCTTAAATAGAAATCAGATATGACCACTAATAGGTACTAGCCACTTCTGACACCCAAATCCGCGAGCTGTAGTGTGGGCACCCATTTCTCAGATTGACAACCTCGCATTGGTAACGGTTACATAGTGGGTTTATTATTTTTAATAATGATATACACGGCAGTTATAAGAGGGAGTGATTTTTTAAAATATATTTCCGAAAATTCCACACACAAGGGATGTTTCATGCGTTCCAAACTTTGAAGTTATTTTGCTATACCGCAGTAATTTGGAACACATGAAACGGTTTCTTTTTTCAAATAAGAGCAGATGAAACGGTTCTTTTTATACTCGAGGCTACAAGTGATCATACGCCGGGGCAAAAATGTAAACATACGGAAATCGTTGCATTCAACTAAAATAAACCCGGTCGCCCCTGCGGGCTAAATGTCACGACTAAGAAGACATAATATTTGAGCGAGTCGGCGACTGTTTACGATGTATGACGGCTACAAAACGTGATCATCGCCATGCATTGTATACGTAATCACACGTGGATCGAGTTAAACACACAAATATAGTTGGCTACATAGTCAACAATACATCGCTTAGAAGCGAGTTGGTTGCTATGAACCCCTTCGCGTCTCCCGAGCTTTGAGTTTACATACTTCTTAGTATCTAACTTGAGACGGTTGTCGACTGCATGCAGCTGTATACGTGGTATCGATGATTTTATATGCTGGTATGGCCAGTCCCAACCATTTGTCCGGTAGAAGAGGTAAGCAAGAACGCATTGACAATCTCATTTAGACAATCGAGTGATTTTCTACTGGCCCGAACGTGATTAATGCGGTTCATTTGTTAATTGCGTCAACCGACAACCTGGCGAAAATATATATTCAAAAATAAAAATAACCAAAAAAGTAGCTTAATTAAATTACTGTGGTGAAGATTCAACGAGATTCATGCTGTAATTCATTATATATGCCGCATCGTGCAAAACTTCACCTTCGTATGCTGTAGTTAATATATTAATGCGCGCTCGAAGAAAACTCAACGTTGTTGTTATTTTATCGGTCGGCAGTTAATCCTCATTTGTCATCCGTTTTAATGCCCCCTGCAGCCCTCCGATCATAAATCACCTCTTTCTTTATCGGGGTATGGCCGGTGATGTATTTCGCGTTTCGCACCTTTATTCTTTCATCTGAGAATCTGTACCATTTACCTGGCCGGAGCCGTCATCGTGGCGATTCCAGTGAAGTCAATCGGTTAATTATTGCAGTGGTCAATCGATGATCAGTTAATAGGCGGCTTCCGGTCATCCAACAGGCCGATACGAAAGTGAACCGAGATTAGAGGCGACGGCGAGATATTTTTAACTATTCTTTCTTTTATACCCGCAAAACGGCGCCAGGATAATTCACGTGCTCGAAAATCGCGAACTCAAAATGCAAATTAACCGCGTAGCATGCATCCGGCTGGAGGTGCGAGAATAAAACGCGTATATGCAGAAGAACCTGATATCTCCTTAGTGTTTCCGAGCGCATTTAATAGTTTACAAAAGAACTAACTGCATGCCTTCGTCATTAAGTCAGACTCAAAAGTTCAAAGTCTTCGAGTGGCTACTAGCGCAGGGCGCCGATGCCTTTGAATGCCGTAACCGTACCCCTTAACGACCGGTGCTGTTTACCTTTCTGGCGTTACCATGCATTTTACGCGCCCAGGTTCCCACGCCGCACGTAATTCTATCGCATCCAGCACACCGTTATAGTTGATGATAATTGACAAAACCCGGACAATGGTCAACGGCTATTGTCCACCTAATGTGGGAATCAGCGCTACTGGATCCCCTCATTTCGTCGCGCATGCAGAGCGACAGCTTTTTTTGCACGGAAGCACGCAATACGTGTTTTAGCCAATTTGTTGTAGTTTGTTCAACTCGAGATTCTGCGCAAGGACTAATTGACGAGGACCCGTTAATTGCGTGACCCCCACGTCGTCCGGCCACCGTGCTTTACCCTGCCCACCATCATTAGTCATTACACACACGTTGACTTTTGCTATATTAAGACGGGTAAAAACGGCGATATAGTAGGACTGCGTACTCCTAGACTCGCCACACAGGCTTCCTGAGAAATATTCCCGCCTAATTAAAAGACTCGTGGATGTCGTCGAGGAATGTCTGTCTGTTTCACGATGTCAATGGAGGTAGCCAGTGTCGTTCTTCGAATAGCTGGCGAGGAATGCGCAGAAACAACCCATACCTCTGATCGGACTCAAACCTACGACTCCCAGGTTTTTTCGGTGCATTCCCGCCTGTCTGTTTCACGTCTGTTTCACATTTAGACATCATCGGGGAACTCTGGTCATTCCCGCGTTCAAATGCGCGATAACTCTTAATAATATTTAAATTATATTCACTTATTGATCATTATCACCGCATTTGACAACCTTAAGCCGAACATTTTCTGGTAATCAGAGGCGACAACTCTTTGCATCCGCTGTGCTGAAAGTTTGAGAATTTATTGGAAACCTTTTATTGATTTGTACTCTGTACATTTTAGAACTGTATATTACTTTGTATTTTTCTGTACTCTGTACATTTCAGAACTGAAAATTACTTTGTGCTTTGTACATTAGAACTTGATATCAATGGGGGTAGCCAATGCGGTTCTTCAAATTGTTGGAGAGAAAATTAATGCACAGAAAAAAAACTATACCTAGTCCTATCAGAGGTATAGGTTTTTTCTGCGCATTTCTCTCCAACATTTAAGAACTGTATATTACTCTGTTCTCTGTACATTTGAGAACTTTATATTTTCCTGTATTCTGTAGTTTTTGAGAATTTTATTTTACTATGTAACTATGTACTTGTGAGAACTGTATATTACCCGGTATAATAACGGTAATGAGAGCTTGCTATAGCGGTGAATAAACAACACGCAATCATGGTGAACATACACATGGAAAATCTTTGCCTTTGAAGGGTTTCGAATCCGCGACCTTGCAATGATCGGTCCAAAGGTCTACTAATTCATAACTCATCCATATTCTCTTCCGTGATTGTCAAAAGCAACGCGCATCGTATAACCCATTCAGAGCAATTTTAATACAGAATCTTATCGCCTACTACATAACTAATGACCAGAAAAATCAAGCTTTCACGATTTACGAGTATGTCACAATGCAATCGACCCGACAGGTGAAATATTGTGTGTCTCCGAAGCGTGTTATAATTTTGGTAATAATTGACGCGAGCGTTGGTGCACGACTTTAGACGTCTTCTTTACGTGTCGTGGCGTATTAATAGATAACACTCGCGACGTCCGGGAATTAAGGCTGATTCACACTGTCGTCAAACGAGTAATACCATACGGTGTTCAAGAAGATACACGATGCAGGCGTACGATAAATGAATGTATTGGGAAGTTGCCTGCAGGCTGATAGTATATAATGGTGCGATATATATATATATATTGTGTCGGAAGGGTAACGGGCAATTTTGTGTGCGTGACAAAAGGCGAAAGACACTGGATGGAGAGACGGCTTGGATGCGGAAAGAGTGGGATGACGCGATAGAATAATGGGATTTTGGGATGTAACATGTGCCGATCGTATGGATAGAAACAGATTTATATGGTTGGATAAAGAAAGTAAAACACGCGAATAGATTGTCTACGATCGAGTCTTTTTTGATTGTAGATACCAATACATATAGGTGCGATTCAGATTCCACGGTAGCCAAAATACATAGAAATCTTTGGATCTCGACAGAGGACATGTCGAGTTGATCGGCGAATGTTTTGGGGTCTCCGATCATCGGATCAAACAACACGACCCGGCTGTTCGCGGCGATATCGATGGGTGTTATTGTGACGTAAAGTTATTTAATTCGCTCAACCTGACGCGCCAGGTCACCGAGAGCGATTAGGAATTGTATAGAAGCCGGTGGAGACGAACCGAGGGGGAATGTGGCGGGTCGTATCGATCCCGTGTTATAAAGCCTTACGCAACGGCCGTGTGCAGCTGTTGCGAATAAACACCTGAGGTCACCAAGTCGCCACCCGATTATATCCGAGGTAACTCAACGGAGAATATTTGCGCGGACAATCATCATAACATATTATTTGATTAGGTGGAACGTTATTTACAGAATTTATAGCTTTTTGCTATTATATATAGAAAGTTACCGATGTAATACTTTTATTAATTTTTTAAGATACACGCCGTCCTCGTGAGAATGAAATTAGATTTCTACGACAATCACCTATATTAGAATTATATGTGCAATAACCTATTTCTTCAGCAAACCATGCCTTAATATACGCATGCGGGTAACTGAACACCAGCCTTATTTTGGAAGCGGTTATTTCGTCCAGTATTGCGGATATCGCAAAATCCATTGAGTGATTGAGTGGGGAGCATGGCAACAAATTCCCAGTAAAATTCTGGCCGCAAGACGTTTTTTTCGCCCGGAATTCCGTTACTGTTCTAAAGTAAACATACGACGACTTTTTATGTATCGGTTAGGAAGTCTCAGTTTCTAGCAGAAAGTCAGAACTGTCGAAATTATTTGAGAAATCAGGCGATGTGTAATGGCTACAAGCGCCAGGTAAACGGGTTTGGGTGAAGTCGGATAAATGAACACATTCGGAATACAACGAAATGTTATACGTACAGGCTAGGTGGTTGTCTTTGGGCTACAAATCGCGGTTTGGAGGCGGGTAGCACGGAAGTACGGGACTGCCATACACAAATAATGCCAAGGCGCCGAACGAGCTAAGAAAATAAACCGATGTGACGTAAAAACAATGTTTGATAGATATGTTTAAGTGTCAAGTTGGTTAGCAAACAGACGAGTGTCTCTGGGCGGAGATCCCACCTGGAGCTGACATTTGGACGAGAGTTAATCAATACGCGGATGAAAGTGCCGAAACGAAGCGCAGCGAAGCGACGTACCCGCGAAGTTTCTGAGAATCTGGAAAACATGATCTCGGGGTGTGACTTACTGTACGCGTATACAACTTCGCCTTGAGAAACGGCGAGATGACTGCGAAAATTTTATTAGGGGCGTCATAATTTCGCGTGGTGACAACGTCTTTCTCTACAGTGAAAATAACGATAGCCTCAGCCTCTAACCCGGTGTAGGTTACAGGACATGCGTACGTGGCAAAGTGATCTTTTGCTCCGGCCGGATGTGAGGTTTGAGCCGTCACGATTGTAACGTTTCGACTGACTATGGTGGGACCTATGTTGCTGACCAAAATAATCCATGTTATAATGTGATAACGCGATCAAGGGAAACCGCACGAGTATTTAGCTCACCACGATAAAGTTTACCTTTTTATTTTCAATCTTGACCATTTGGCTTTTCGTCGTGTCTCAAATATACCTGGGTGAAGGTCAAAGTTTGGTGTACATATTCTTGTTGACTTCGAATATCAACCTAACAATACTCGATTTGCAGTAGAGTATACACGATATGTACTACGTCACTCTATGCGGTGTGTATGATGAAGAGTGGTGCGTGGGACAAATCGTAAAAAGCTGTCGTGATTGTTATGTTAGAGACGAATGAGACAACGGATTGGATCCTCCCGTTTCCCATAACGTCGCACGATCATCGTTTGCATCATTAGTCGAGCATGGAGTCATCTAGCCCGTGATTATGAGTGTCGGAGACAATCACGACCGACCTCGCTGCCCGGACCGATGACCGCTGCACAATACCAACGTTCACTTGTCACCGACTTAACCAAGCAGAAACATTGGTAAAATTCGGTGGGGGTATTGTCGTGCGACTCGGCCTTTGTTAACAGCCACATTCACCACCAGGTCTAATATTTCCGCATGGAATCACTCTCGCCACAATTAATTACCGTTTACTGACCACTCCGACACTCCCAAGTGTTGTCTCGCCAGAATTACACTACAATCGCTTCCTCGTTATGATCACGACCTATTTATGTTCTATTGGGTGTAGCACGTTAAACGATGTGATTTTATTAGTTAGATGTCCACTACCAGCACATCTGACACGGTATGTCTTTGTATGTTTTGAAGACACCATTCTGCACATATTTTGATTTATATCACCACCTTTATCGAGACATGTTACTATGACAGCGTCATCCCTACGACGTTGACTACTATATCGTCATCCTTACTATGACGTTAAACTGGGGTATAGAGATCCAGATCATGACGTTGTGCTATGACATCACAATCCTTATGACGTTCGACAATGACATCACAATCCTTATGACGTTCGACTATGACATCGCCGTCTTTATCATGACGTTGAACTATCGTATCGTCATTCGTATCATCACGTTGGCCTATAATATCACGATCCTAATCACGAAGTGATATCACCTATGCTATTGCTAATTTACCACGACGTTTAGTTATAACATCGTCATCTTTCTGACCTGGACTATGATATCACCATTCGTATCATAACATTCGGTGTGATATCGCGATCGCTATCATCGAGATATATAGATGCACGACAATGATTCGCACGACAACCGATGTAAAGTTGTAATTCGTTATAACATCGACAAAATCTATATGAAAACTACGTTAACTTTATGGCAACTCTGTGTAATGTCTATACTGACTGATTCTGGGCAGATAAATGACAGATAGCCACATAAAAAACACCGAGAATTGTTATGGTAACGCTGGGGTTGTCGTGAAATTCAGAGGAAGTGCCATGTGGCTTTTCCACAAGACGGATATACGATTAGCGCTTGCGAGAAATGTTGTCGAGGGGAATTTGAGAAGCCGCTTTACAGACGAGACGCTAGCTGCCAAGATGCTTATCGAATTAACGGGATATAACCAATTAATATGAGAAATGAATAGACCACATTCGAAATGGAGACGCGTCGAGGTTTTGTTGGGAAATAATATGAGATACGCGGAACCGAGGCATTCATGAGTTCGACCCGATAACGTTTGTCAATGGCCTCGTGACCACTGTTAATTAACGTGTTGGTTTATGGGTTTCACGTCACTGCACAGATCGGACTAGAATTGGTCGGGACGAAACGTCATGGCGTCTTTTGACGACCCTCAAGTCGATCTCGCAAACACTATACCTTTTAAAAGTGTCGCAATTCTTCAGCCTCAAGTATACTATTTTACCCCGTCGCATAATTAATTGTTAGTAACGGTCAAAGCTGTATTCTTTAGACTTCAGGTGCATCAGCAATTCTTGGTGATATTAATAGCGACTTAGCCTAGTCGTCCCCTTGTCGATTGGTAAAATGGGAATAACTGAAAATATATTCTATTTAACACTGTTTTGACGGAAATCTGCACCGCCCGATGACACGTTCGTGACCTGGGGTGTATTTTACATTTAGCACATTGACAAAAATGAGCTTTATTATATATTCGAAAACACAACGCGTTGTTGTTATTACAAAAATAAGAACACGAGGAATAGCGGCCTAACACAGTAGGATGGTGGTCAATGATGTGTTACCTATCGTGCGTGCGTTTGTGCGTCAGGTTCGATGAGTGAAGACAGGAGATACGATACGAACGAGCGATTCAGTAGACGGATGGTTTTGCCCGCAGAACCCCGGCTCAATGATACCGTACCTACCGTACCAATGGGGAGACACGTAAATTTTGCGACACCAATAACGCGACCAGTGTATCACCAGTGTTTGCCGTATTGGTACATTGTAAGCAGTGGGAAATTTACATAAATCGTCTGTGGCCGCGAGGTATTTATTTCAAAAATGGCTGCGTGTAGTGAGTTCCCACTTGTTAATCGGGAGTCGTGATAAAATACCGGGTTAAAACGCACGTTATCCCATCGATCGAATAGAGAATAATTACTCGTCTGGCTAATGTAGGTTGTACATACATTACATGCCGCATGGTGCATATAAAGAGTACGTACGAGAGATCTGGGATAGCTTCCTAAGCGGCTTTTGATCCCCCAGATTCAGCGCCAACCGCGTGTGCATGAAACCTGTACTAATTCCAGAACCATCTCGTTACACGTTACAGGTTACACGTTTTAATGCTTTAATTGAATAATTAAAGAATATATTATTATACTCATTTCTATTACTATATATTTACGATTGCGTGGTTTAACCTCCCAACGGCAACCCTGCCCTCAAAGTTATCCTCGGTTCAACATTCGTACTGACATATAAAGAACTGCATCACGGAGGAGTAATTCTCGTAAAATCCATTTAATCTCCGTAAACACGGATGTATTCTACCGTTAAGTTCATAAAACGTCACTCTTGGGCCGTCGCCATTGAAGGAAAATCGAAATAAATTCCCGCTGATAACGAGACTAACACGAGACAGCCCACTAACCGCGTACCTTTTATGGCGGAGATAAGCACAATGGCGACGGTAGGTGTGGATAATAGGTCACGATTTAACGGTCGGGTTGTGTAATAACGACAATGGTGGCGTGACCCCGATCATATACACTGACACACAGCGGCGTAACAACGCGCGATATTACGTCGTGTGTTTGAATAGCGAACAGCGAGGCGCTCGACATACGAATAGTGCACGGGCGATGTTCACATAAATGCATAGTTGCATGCAATTTCGTTTACACACAAGTACAGTAGTTGCGAATCGGTGTTCGCGCGAGTTACGACCCAGTCTAGACGAGTTATATAATACTGCGGGGCACGCTATACGTATGTAGCCTACATTATACACTATACACTAATACACCGTTCGTTTATGCATTAAACGCCGCGCTGTATGACAGACATACGATAGAGTTTATAATAATTATTTGCCTAGCTCGCTGAATGGAATTAATAGTAATGTCTGTGTGTCTGTGTCCTGTACCATATGTTACGTTCTACCGCTCTACTAGTCTACTACTTTATAATATGAATTATATTATGTCTAGAGCAGGGCTAGATCGAACGTTTACTGTATAATCTTTAATAAACTACCTTCAGCTGTATGTCGCGACGTACGCGTTTATTAATAATATTAATAATAATAAAAACAAACAACAAACGTCTCGTCGAAGCCGTCTTGTTAGTTGTTACATAATGTCTAGTAGTGACACAATGTGGCTCGGTCGTTGTAATAATTAATTAGGTGATCTAACTAAAAGTGGCTCTATTGCCACGTCGTCGGTTTAAACGTGAAGCGAGTTTCGACTTTGTATTTCTTGTCACTACTATATTATAATATATTCGCCAGACATAACGTGACCCGCTGTAATATATGTTTATGTGTCGCTTGTCGTACGTTATTGTTTTAGCGTTTGTACGTCTTTATCTGGAATCGAACCCTCTATATAAGGGTATAATTGTTGACACTTACAGCTCGCGCTCGCCCATAAACTAAGCCGTTCGTCTATAAAATTCAAAAGCTTTGTTTATTTGCGCCCGAGCGATAGATGATTTATACTGGTTATTGTCACCTGCCACTATTTACAATTCAAAACACATTGTGTGATTAAACAGGTAAATAAGCAAGTATTCACGGTGAGTGCTCTTGGCTACTGTTGGGTTTAAATCCATGTTATTACACAATACGTATAATTTATAAACATATAGTAAGTTTATTGTGCGTTCTACGACAATTAACAAACTGAGACAGTGTTTTTTAACTATAAAACAGTAATAATCCTATTTAATTATGTCATATTTTCGACAAATTAAATATAAAATTATATAAAAATGATATATAAGAAATAGTGCGTGTTATAGGACCACTTTATTCATAACGTGTACAGTCAAAACGTCCCCTTCCCAAAACGTATACCAGAAGACCGCATTACGAAACGCACCTCTACCAATACGTCCCAAACTAAACAATATACGTTAAATACTCTCCGGAAACCGGACGTGTATGGTAATGATTATGTTCAAAAAGGTGATATGGAATCTATGAGGAAAGGTCAGTAGAGGTTAAAACATTATTACATAAAAGATGTAATAAATGCATAAATGATGCAATGATGTAGTTGTGATTGTTATTGTAAGCGTATGTACGCACACAGTATGCATTTATTACCGAAGTATTTTTCCAAGTGTAATTAAGATATATCCTTATTTTATGTGTAATAATACATACTGGACATGCTGCTTAGAATAGAATATTTGATTTTTATATTTTGTATGATAATTAATGTTGCCAATGTCTCTGTCATCATTAAAGGTGATGTCAGTTACAATTTTCACTTTCCCCGGGGGCACAGCTAATAAGTCAATGACTTCGTGTGCCTCCTTTCAATGCAGTCATATTGTCTGGCATCATGTACTGTACCTATGTATATTTTCCTGTATCATTTCACACGATTGTACATAAACTATGAAACCTTACTGTATGTGTACTATATCGATATGTGTATTACTTTATTATGTATCTTATATCATTTTGTATATAATTTCCGTATTTTGCATTGAATAAAAAACATCTATCTATCTATCTATCTATCCAAAAGGTTATAATTAACTATACCGGTGGTTATGATTCCATTGAAAATGATAATACCGATTGTATTGAGGGAATCAGTAGAGTTAACACATCAGTACATGACACGTTACAATACACGTTACAATATACTCGTAGTGATCATTCTATTTGAAACCACAATATGGATCGTATTTAGGAAATCAGTAGAGTTAACACATCAGTACATAAAATGTTACAATAGACGTTACAATATACTCGTAGTGATCATTCTATTCGAAACCGTAATATGGATTGTACGTATTGAGGGAATTAGTAGAGTTAACACATCAGTATATAACACGTTATATACATAATATAGAGTTGTTTAAAACGATAGTATTTAATGCGTTACGGCCCTTGTTGTGATTATTGCGTGATATATCGCTATAATTCCTTACAGCCATATAACGATTAAAATTAACACGATCGAGATGGTGGACAATATCGAATTGCGTGACTCTAAAGTCTTTGCAAAAGATAACGTATAGTACGAAATTTGTCGCGTGAAGTGAATGGATAGCAGTTACTGTAAACGACTCTTGCGGACCTACCCTGATTTCGTGGATCACGCTCAATTCGTTACTAATTGTCTCTGAAAATAGCAAAGTTACTTCAACAGACCGCCGTGACGACAATGCGATCCCTGATTTCCCGAGATTACGTCATGATGACGCAATGGATCCCGAGCGTCACCCTGGAATGACCCAGTTGTTGGGGTCAAAATGTTAAGACGTGGCTGCTATGTCTAACCGAAGTAAGTGTCGTCCAGACCACGAGTTGGCCAATCATCAGATGACACGAGACGCACCGAAGGATCCATACGAAGATAGGCAGCAAATAAGGTAAGTGCTTTGTAGGTAGTTAAGCCTAACAACTCTTCTTAACTCCTTAACTCCTCTGTCAGAATGTACGGTAACAAAAATAGGACAATACCAAGACCTAGATAACTTATTGGTTCTCCGGAGTTGGAGGGTTTTGAGACTTTTGCAGGCCATTCTTCATAAAAACTCATAATCTAATATAAAAACACACTTTCCTTCATATTACAAATTTTATTAGAGAACCCTGTAAGTGAATTTATGATACAAAAATGACTGTAATATGTCGATATTTACACGAAATACTAGATGTATGGAGAAATTTATTGTTGGAAATATGACTGCTGGTCCATTCACAACAATGAGAAGGGTTACAAAGTCCACATATGCGAATATTTCTCCACGTATTTCCCTAGAGTTAACTTCGAAATTACAACTTGATTTATGTAGGTTAGCTCCTGTGTCATTGAAGAACTGTCTTAACGAGCTTGTTAGGGCGAAAAATAAGAGTCAATACCTGTAATGGTGAGTGACAAGGGTCACGGAGAGGACTGTCTAAGATGAGACAGTGTGAAAACGATGTGAAAATTGTTTTAAGTATGCATTGCACACATGTGTCGGAAGTTATTTAACATTAACCACGTGAAAAGAATATTGTTATCGTTGAAAAAATGTTATTTATCAAATGTATATCACAATGGTCGAGTTGCTATGGCGAGAGATGATGGTCTCTAGTCGTTATATATGTCTTGATGAGGTTTACAAGAGGGGTAATTACTATTATATTGAACTAGAATCAGTCGGTCGTGGTCGTACCTGAAACCAACCTCTCCTTTTAAATACAGATCGCTCAATAAAGACGAACGAACATTACCTATGCGACGTAAAGCTGATCTCTTTCGCGTTGTAACTTCGAATTGTGGGGGGTCTTAGAGCGCGTAGAATGCCGTTTATCGAAACTATCTTGTAACATAAAGGATCATTCGTAACGCAGCTTTGTGTTGCGTAACAACGATGTCTGGTTATATAACCATAAACGCCCCGTCAGTCACAGGGTGCGGCACACAAACCTCGCATGACGCGACATACGAATGGACCATTTTGCTGGCGTGGGGTGACAATCTGCCCGTATTACTTCACAATCAGCGGTTTTCTGGGGGACTAGCGAAAATCCAGGCCGGGGGAATACATCGGGACTGTTTTGGTAATTGATTCGCTGACCGATACTTACCACATTCGAGTGGTTAGCTTCTTTAGTGTTTTGATAGGAGGTAGGAAACTTTTGAACTTTTCAACAGGTCAGCGACACATCGATGTACACCGAAAACATTAATTTCAGTTTCAGAAATATTCTAAAGCCAGGTATTGGTTTCGTGTTTTTGTATCATTTACGATAGAAAAATTGTCATATTCTAGTAGGTGGGGCTTGGCCATATCGTGACTACAACAAACACAACGGTAACACATTTTGAATAGAATCACCTTTTGACTAAATAATATAGATTGCACCTGACGAATCACCAGGTGATTGACGAAGTATTCTTGATATACGAGAGCTAGTGTTAATCTATATTCGTTAATCAGAAGGTGTTAGCTTTGCATTTGTTATATTTGACTCTGGGATGTTTTCATGTGACGTCTTAGAGTTTGCCTTCGTGCAACTGTTTTCGGTCCTCTACAAACTTCCTCTACAAACTAATGTAATTTTTTACATAACATTGCTTATCAAAAAAACTGTCAATAGAAACAATGTCTAAATTTCTCGCATGAGAACAGTCAGAAACCGTCGCTGTCCTGTCGGATTAACATCATTCAAAGGTCTGTCAGCCAATGACTCGATCAGATAAATGTAATGTAGTCGCTTTGTTATGTAAAAACGATTATTATTTAGAATAATTTTCCCGCCACCCTGTTTTAGTTAAATCGAATACAGTTAATATGTTGATACAGAAGATGGGCGTGATAGGCTTGCATATTTACATTGAATGACTTGTAACTGATACGCGGTTGTGAAATTCTGCATGATTCGGAGTTATCGGAGACTGGTTCTGGCTAGTATATCCTCGGTTTCGTCCTGAAACGTCATTCGTCGTTAGTTCGAGTGATATTCCGCAGAACCATTTTGTCGTTGTGAACGGGAACCAGAATGCGGCGACTGGTTGGGGGATGTGTATTGACACTGGGTCTTGATGGCGGTTGGTGCCGTAACCCGGGTGTTGTATGCCGATCTGACTGGCTCAGCGCCTGTCACAGGCCACGGCACTCGCCGCCCTCCTGGCCTATGAGCGTGCCAGACTTTCTAATCGGGTCAAATCGCCTCCTTCGTACAGCATCGACCCATCGCCTCGCAGTAACCAGCTTTGACTTGAGACTTATGGAATCCGGATAATAACGCTCCCGTTTGCGGTTAACCGCGTGTTTGGCAGTGTTACATCGATCTGTTAAATTGATCAGTTAATTAGCTATTTTTATCTATTATGAACAGTTGGCTAACTAAGCAACAATAATTACAAACGTATGAACTGTACAAGGCTAACAAATATATTTATCTAAGTTCCTTTCGATTGACTACTCGCCTTTTTATAATATAAGTTATATTAGAAGTTTTATCAAATACACTCATACCGTGTATGATCGTTCATTTATTATTTATTTTAAAAACCTAAGTTTTATACAACGACAACGAATCTAACTATAAATAATTGCCTTAATATATCATCAATATCGATGAACCTGATATAAATTATATATCACGGGTTGATACCTTAATTTGACTGACTCCCACTTTAGATATTCAAATTATAAAACGGTGTTACTGTTTGCGACACCAGGCGTGGAAGCGTTCATTGATTGGATCGATATACTGTCGACTTGTAGACTGGACTGTTCTCAATAAAATTACAGGTAAGAAAGGCACCGGAACGAAAAACTTCCATTTATTAATATGTTTTTAATATTTCAAATTTTGTACCAACACTTCTATCAACATCACCCACGACGACAGAATCTTTTCAGTTGCTGTCCCTTATCTATTTAACTCTTTACCTGAATTTATTCCATATTGTCGAAAATTTTCTCATTTCAAATGTCTTATTAAAACACATCTCTTTAAATTTAAATTAATACCTGCTTAACTCCATTTTCTATGTGACAAGTTATATGAAATATAACTTTTATTGTAATATCTGTTATAATAGTTAATTAATCTTATAACGCGTTTTGTTTTCATGTATTTGTCATTATTATTATCCTTAATAGCAAGTGTAACTATTTGTCATTATAGTATGTCTGCGACTCGTCATTAGTGTATTTAGAAGCGACGGTGGAGGATCTATTACCAATTTCTGCGTTCTATAAATGATTACTCTATTATAATATTTGGAAACGTTGTATTTATTCTTTTTATGAAAAGAATAATATTTGCTATTGATTGGGGCAGATATATACAGTTTAATCACTTGAAGAAAAGTACTATTGTGGGATGTTGATACAGAAGTACGAATTAAAATTTTATACAATAATATTCACAGAAGACGTACTGTACTTTTATCTAGTTTATTATATTTTAGTTCGCGTTAACATTTTTTGATTTCGCCAATTTTGCCAAAGTAATTTCGCTTCAAAAGTCGGATATAACGAACTATAATTGGATAATTACACTCATAGAACGGGTGCGTCGCCCAGCCCTAAATTAAATCGGTATTCATAGCGGCTGACCTAGAGAAGGTGCTTTTTTGATGCAAAAAACCGTATTCAAATTTTAATACCAAATTTATAGAAACAAGACATTCATAACAAAGAGTAAAATCTTCATGCATTCCACTGACAATGTAATTTGTATAGCGAAATACATGCGGATGACCCAGCAATTTTAGCTACGGGTTAGAGTTATCGTTTTGAATTATCACGTTTCCTACAAGTTTCTGCATCTATAATCATTTTAATTGTACCGTATGTTACTTGTACTGGACGCTCGCACGAATCGCTTCGTACATTCTGAGAATATACGACCAGCCAGATATCCAATCGTGAATCTCGGTACACTTTTATAATAGGTTATCACTTTTGCCTCTCATAAAACGATCAATCATATTCTTTCGAAAGATTCTTTGTAGACCCGTACAGGACCCATCGAAAATATCCTTCGACTTCTTCGACTTCGTTGTCTCTGGGTAAATACGGTAACAATCGCGCATATGCTATTCTAACAAGACTTACAGACAGAAGCATTCGCTTCTCCTAGATTTTTCAGTGTGTATTAAAAAACATGTCTCAGTATCAACCTTTGTGTATGATAGAAGTCTTGTGTAAAGTCGACAGTCAAGTCTGTTTTGCGGCGTGTATTGTGTGTCTACCTGCGACCAGCGATCTCCGAACAATGGTCTATATCTGTCTGTACTAGTCACACATTATCCGCCAATTCGACGTGTCATTGATATATACTTCCAAAGTGTGGGTCTATGACTAATATAACGCTATGCTAAAGCACGAAAACCATATAATTTGATAAGCTTGTTTTTGACATAAACCCCATCTCATTTTTTCTAGTTTCAACTTTTAATCACAGATAGATTTTGCAAATTAACTTCATATTATTAAAACATTAAACTTGAAATAAAAAAGATTTTGATAAAAATCATAATTCGATTGCTAAATTGTCATCAGTATAAGTTGAAATTAGTTTTCAAGGGAAGCCTATAATATTACTATCGTTAATTATTCTGTCTTTATATGTCGTGTTTATTTTGTGTCACGATCTTATACGTTATTTCTGAACGTGACAAAATTGAAATTGCCGCTTTGAATGTCGTGACAAAAACACAGTATCAAGTGTTAAGAAATTTTGTACGCTATACTAACGAGAGGTAAATTGATATACATTTCCCTAACTAGTAAAAAACAATTGTAGTTGGACTTACGAGCGACCATTACGTAGACGCCAATAAGCTATCTCTCTTTTTGACGTGAATTCACGGGTTTAGAGCATAAATCTAATATTCTGAATTCCACACTGACGTGTCCAGCTTAACGTATTTGGACCATCATGCGACCATGCAGTTGTAGATTCTTTAAAACTTCAAAGTTTTGAACTGATCAAATGATAATTAAATTAACAAAAGCAATTTGACGATGATATTAGCCTGAAACAAGATCGTGGACGCCATTATTAATGGTATTCTTACAAAGATTCTCTGAATAATTTTTACTTGATTTTGCACACAAACCTTTATGCTCGTAATATTTGTAACCGGTACAAATTGGCAAACCGGTACAATAATGACAAAAATAATATAGGCCAGAGGAATTCAGTTAGATGAACTAAAAGTTACAAGATATATACCATGTGTCGTTAGGTGCCCAATCCATCTCAATACAATAAGAATAAAACATCAGGATTTCTTCGGATGACAACATAAGGTCTATGCACCCTTTGGTAATGATATTTACATTTCTGGAATGTGTTTTATCGCCATAAAACGACCGCGGTGTCGTTATGAGCTGTAAACTGATTGCGCAGAAATCCTTACAATAGCAGAGGTTAACAAAAAAGATCCATTCTTTCCGGCTTTCTTTGACTCGTACAATATCTAAATAAATATATTATATCTTCAAGAATACTAAGTCTGGACCTCTGTGTCCTCGTGCTATACACCCCCACCCCCCAAAAATCTTTTTAATTATCTGAGTACGTTTTAGGGGCTATTATGATACAATGCTGACGAACCACTTTTGGTTCTCACCTTTTCTGTCTATCTTTTAGCGACTTATATTGTACAAATTAATATCCACTGTCGCCAATAATATATTTTTGTTATTATTTCTGTGCAAAATCTTTAGTACTGTATCATATAAAATTGCTTTACATAATAATTTACTGTATGTATTGTACTGAAATTTATCTGTTTTGTACTATATAGGATCATTGGTGATGGAGACGGATAAGTATACTAACGGTAACATTACAGGCATGGATTATGCGCAGTGTTCGATCATCCAGAGTGTGCTTAACAGCTAAGCTAATAAGTAAACTTTAATTATATATATATATCTATATTTATATCGATATTGATATTTATTTCATACGACATATCGTAGGGTCAGTGTTCGTTAGAGACATCGAGTTTATGATATGTCAGATACCTGTCGGGTCAGTGTTCGTTAGAGACGTCGAGTTCGTGATATGTCAGATACCTGTCGGGTCAGTGTTCGTTAGAGACGTCGAGTTTATGATATGTCAGATACTTGTCGGGTCAGTGTTCGTTAGAGACTTCGAGTTTGTGATATGTCAGATACCTATCGGGTCAGTGTTCGTTAGAGACGTCGAGTTTATGATATGTCAGCTACTTGTCGGGTATTTTTTCGAGAGGAGCATTTAAGAAAACGATTGGTCGAAGTAATGAAAATTATTAGTCAACGTAATGCTAGGAAGCCATTCGCAATAACTTGATAACTTGCAACTCATGAAGAACGAACCTAACCAAAAGCGACAAGCTTGAAACCCGAGGAAGGAGATGCCCTAGTTGCGAGTTGAAAAAAATAAACGGTCTCATAGAGTTATTTAAGTGATCAAAAATCGCTTGAAACGAACTGTCAATCAGCTGTCAAAATACAGCCCTACCGGAAATTTCCACTCGGGTGAAGCAACAGACACGTAACCTTTTACATAATATATGAGTTATACTGTTACAGTATTTAAATAATAACCAATCCGTATTATCCGGTATTACGAGGCGTCCTCCACTAATCAACTAGAATTATAATAACTTATTAAACATATAGACTGGAAATGACATATTCGCCGTCCCGGAAGGACAGGGTCCCAATAATGTGGCATTTATGTTGGCGAAACTTGACACGTTAGTCCACTCCCGAGGTCTTCAGCATCGATCGACCAAGACTGCCGCAGTCCAAGCCAAAAAGACCATTCGTTTTTATACCAAACTTTGATCATATTAAGGTTTTTGTCTTCAATCTGCCGATTATAGTACTTCGCTCATGATACAAATAATAAGGCAAAATAGTCTAGTAGTATCGGAGTACAAGTGTTTTTATAGGGCGGTATTTTATGCGGGAACACGATAACAAAATTATTCCTTCGTCCACTAGTGTAAATTTTTACGTTGTATATTTACTGAATGTATATTAATCAGTTGTTTAGATTTCTTTCTTGTGTAGATATGTGTATTAAAATATTATATCCTTTTGTTAGGGTATATGACTTACATCTATAATTCAATAACACATTGATACAGCAATTTTGTGTCGAAGAAAGTGGAAAGACGTCATCTTATAACGATGTCTAGCGATTGACTAGTTTCACTGTCGTCTCGCTATTTACCTATCTTATAGAGCCATTCAGTTTTCATTTTACGTGATAAGAAATTGGCATGTCTTCTTGCGCATATACGGGCACTGTTTTCTTCGGCATATTTGTCTAATAAAGGTAGCTTGGGACGACAAAACATTTGCCCATTTGCAAGAAATCTCTAGAGCTTTATATCTTAAAAAACGCTTAAAAATAAAAACGGCCCGCGTGATTTACCGAGTGCAGAACTCGATATGATAATTACGAAAATTATTTTGTAAAATAATAAATTTAATTCTTGCCATTGACGTTTAAATCACGCGTCACGAGAACGAGGCACACTAGAGACTGGAAGTGTATACAGTTAATACATAATTACACCGTGCCTACGTGGATGCAACGTACAACGTATTCTGAACTAGAGGGAGCCTGTCGATTGTAGATTCGGATTCGTTCGTTACTCATTAATTTGTCTGGCTGGCTCAGTCTTCCTGTAATATGTTACCGCATTATACCCATATTTAACGACCGCGGAAATATATTACGAATATATGCATTATGCCTTGTTCGACTCATAATAAATATTCAGCCATCGCCGCCTGACGTACATAAGTATTTGAACAGTGACACGGTCGACATTACTACTTATGCATCATTGTGTATGCTGAACGGTTCGAAATTAATTCATTGAACTAAATATTGAATTTATATGATTTTATGTCTTCTTGCGCCTTGTACGATCTACTTTTCGATGCGAATGGATGATTTACGCCGCGACCACACATAGATTTAGGTGGGCGTGCTGCGGATGACCAGAGTTATATCCGCACACTACCCTGTGCCAGACGAAGAAATAACGTTACCAAAACGATATTCTGTTGCCAAACAAGATCGTATTATATTCTATCGCGACACTTGTTCATAATGTGAGGACGCACGCATGCGCAAAAGCAAAACCATAATGCTGTTACAGCGTTGGAGAAACTCAAATCGCAACAATATTATTCGGGTTCGCGATCGAATCATTACATTTATTGTTGTTCAAACATTTTATACCAAATTTATCCAAAAGGTAATGTCCTCAAGGCGTAACACATGTATGTATGTATGTAACACATAAATATACGAAAGTTTGCGTTAATCTTAAGTCTCGGGTTGTCGAAAGGGTCGCACCTTGATATGGGGTGCGGGAGTAATATCTCCAGTAGGTGGCTCTATTCTTACTATAAGCCCGGAAGTGCCTTTCGCGCTATGACAGTAATGTTGTTAGAGCAATGATAATGTTAATGTTAGAGAACTATTACAGTAATGTTGTTAGAGCAATGATAATATTAATGTTTGATAGCTATAAATATTGAATGGCCTTGAATTATATCAAACCTAAGTCAGGGGCAGTTAGCGTAGTGGTTAGAGCATTTGACTTTTAATCCAGAGTTCCCCGGTTCTTTTCACGCTCCAACCGTATACTATCTGTGGCGCTCTTTCGGGATAAAACGTTTACTGTGCTTCAGATGCTCTAAGTATGGTCTCTATGTCACTTACTTCCCCGCTCTGTCCTCATCTCATTATAAATAACCATTGACCTTTCATGCACTTAGCGGAATGTGTGACATTTGTAGCCCGTATGTAGACGTTTGGAACCAGTGGCGTGAATGGAACAAGATCAATTGTCCACCCAGACGGAGGGGTTTTTCACACTAGGTGTTTCCTCCCATATAAGTGAGGCTAATCAAGTTGTGTTAACCACATTAATAGGCTACCTTTGTATAGGGCCAAGGATGACTAACTCGGCAAACTCCACCTATACGTATTTGTTATAACCATACAATACCTGTTGTACATTTAAGGTGTAGTAGTGATACAAAACCGGTACATTGCTAGCCCGAACCTTGTATTTGTTGCCTGTATATTATAAGTCATGACTGTATAATAATTGTTATTGTGTAATACCATCATATATGTAACGGTTGTGTATTCAACCAACGTATGCTATATCGGTCATGTCGCGTATAATTACGATTATTTCTGGGTCACACCGTCTCTATATGAATATCGTATAATAGCGTCTCGAGTGTACGAACTATAGCATCTGGCGACACAGATGTCGACGTCCGATGATAAATTTTAATAAGTCGGTATACCAACTCATACAGATCGATATTTAGGTACTGAGGAGAGATATGTCGTGGAGATATGTCGCGAAATACAACAATAATATGAATATCAAAAGACGACATCAGTTAGGGCATCACAATGTATATAATCGTAACAGGCAGTTTGAGTTGATACTGCTAAATGTAGTCAAATGGAATTCGTTATTGCCGACAACCAACCACATCCTACGCGTTTTTGTGACTAGGGATATAATGAACTGCAAAAACACTTGGCACTGAAATAATTTCGAGAACCCATATAATGTAATGTCAACGATTTCACCGTATAAAATTATTTTCCTAATGCTTGTTACTCATTATTCATTTATTAATTCATTCATTTATAGTTCCGGCAGCTGTTATAATGTAATGGTTACACTTAGGGCGAGTCTATGTCTTGTAGCTTTTCCGTCGGGTAGCGGGATAGTTGTAGCGTGTGTCTATTGCTCTGAAAACTGACGGTGCAGAGATGTGGAAGGGTCGTCGACCACATACTCGATCGTGTATGACTGCGATGGACGTACTTTTGTATTCTCGCCATGTCTACTCCGTTATATAAGTCTTATTTATATAGCGAAACGCAGTTAGTTCGTTTTTCGGGCTCACAATGGTACTGCAGACGCCATATTCTGCCTCAACTCCCTCGTAGATCTGTCTTTATATCAGAAGATGTACTGTTGGTTTGTGGATTTCAAAAAAGCATATGACCTCTTTGACAGAATGGTCTTATTTTATAAACTAATGCTCCTGGGAGTTAGTGCCGAAATTATTTATCTATTAGAAAGTATGCGAAAGGGAAATCTTGTGTTTGAGCCAATGAGATATATTAGGATATTTCGGATGATTTTTGGTGTGTCATAGGTCTCTAACAAGGGCTTACAGTCAACACCCGCAAGACAAAGGTCATGGTGTTCAGGCGAGGTCGGATCCTGGCCGATGCCGGAAAGTGGACATATCAGGGTCAACCAAGTGACATTGTAGAATGTTTTAAATATATAGGGTTAGTGTTCTCCAGTGGCAGGACTCAGTCACAAACCACCGTGTGTGAGCAGCAGGCCATAAAATCGAACATTTCTTTTAATGAGAAATTTGAAGGTATAAATGTAGAAAGCAAGTCTGCGTTGTGCGAACGCATCGTTCATCCCGTGCTGACACAGGGTGCAGACGTGTGGGGCTCTTTCATGCTCTCAAGTTATTAAACGCGATTTTTTAAGCGCACAATCGGTGTTAGGGTCAGTACAGCTTCTGCAATGGTCTACGAGCAGTTGGGGCGACGTCCATTGTGCATCGATACAAAACTACGCGTAATTAAATTTTGGCTCAAAATTATATCTTCCGAAGATAATGAATATATTAAAAGTAAATGGAAACATGTCATATTTTAATTAAGTCAAGTTTGGTGTACAAAATATTTTTTATTATAGTCTAATGGTTTCGGTGTGGTGTGGCAGAACCAGAGCGTCCGTATTAGGGTGTCGTTTATTGGTGAGTTCCGTCGGCGCCTAGAGGATAAATGCGACGATGGTGAAGTGACATATACGCGTTAGGGTCATGTTCCCTCTACCACCACCTGGAGCGGGTACCTCCTCTCGTCTCCTACCTCAGGCTCGACATTCCCGACAGGTTCAGGGTGGCGCTCACCCGGCTGCGTTTTTCCTCTCATCGCTTGAGTGTGAAGCGTGGCCGATGGGAGCGTCCCAACCTAAAGCTAAACCAAAGGGTGTGTCAACGTAAGGCTGACGTCGAGGACCAGTACCATGCTGTATTGGTATGTCCAAAGTTCGTGTCGCTCCGCGCAAAGTATCTCCGAGCCGTACATGTTTAAATTTGTTGATCTTTCAACATCTGAGGACCCAGAACTCACCGGTGTTTTAGGGCGCGTAGTGTTTTTATCCTCCAAAGGCGTTATCTATGTTTATAAGTGTATGTACGTGACGTCTGTTCTTTATTACATCTATTACTTTTGGAATTTCATTGGAAAAATGTCTCTAATATAGACTTAGATCGTTTGTAGTAGTATATTATTTCATCTATTACTGTTGTATTTATTGGTTTATATTGTACCCAATAAACATTTATTATTATATTTATAGGGTGAAGAACTTTTCGTATTAACCACATATCCATTCACAAATTCTATTCCGAGTGAAATTGAACAGAGCAAAGCATAGCGATATATGAGCATCGGAAGTAATCGATGTATTTTATTGCCTTTAATACGGTAACTCGTTAAGTTTGTGTCGTGTTATAGCGCGACGTATAACCCAATAGTCTAGTCGCTCGTAAGTACAAGCGCAATTCGACCCGTTTACGCATTAGACCAATGTTGGGACACGCACAGCACGGTAGACAGGGTCGGGTGGGGCATCTGGCATCGCTTATCTCGGCGGGCAAGCTATTACTGAGCCGTATCGCTATCAAACACAAAAGGTTACGCGGTATAGTGGCTGTGTTGATAACCCGAATACTAGTAGTAGCTCGACTCGAAATTGGGTAAGCGACCTGTATTCGACGTTATGTTTGACTACACCAGTTTGGGGTGCTTATGTAAAAGGTATAACTGTGCTCAGCGCGCTGAATATACTTGCTGTGTGTAAAACTCAAACGAAATGTAGAGTGATATTCTCGGCGATACAGTGTTACGCCAGACACCATAGTCCCGGCAATAAGTAATCATTCTTTTTGTTTATTATTGCCGAAAAGTCTAGAACATCAGCCCATAGCCCACGTGTTACAGCACCAAAAGCGTCCAGCTTTGGCCTTTGAGATACTTTTCTACTCATTACTTTATATGGTTCATGACCAGCATGGCTACTTTTTTCGACGATGGGACTCAAGGTCCAATAATGAAATTATTCAAATTAACGTCACAATTCGTTACCATGGTCGTCGCTTGATAGACCGTATGACGATATAAGTTTGTTGTAATGTCTTTTAGCGAACAGCGTTTCATGTACGTGCGCCGTCCCGCTTTATACGAAGAAAGACCGAGTGTCCTTGTCGGAAAACGTACACTAAAGTGCAAGTGGATAACAAGCACTAGTTAACTAGTTAATTAGATAGTTAGAAATAGGCTGAACTCCAATGTTGTCCTTTATCCACTCCATTACTGACCCTTATTTACACGGGAGACGGACGAGGTTAAAGTCGCTTTTTGTCCCAAAAATCCCGAGAGGTAGTATACTGGCAACAGCGGCAATCAATCGAAGATCTCAACCGGTTATCAACACAAAATCTCAGTTCGGTTCGGTCTAACTGGAGCAAGTAATTTTCATGATGCGGTTTCAAAGACTCTGTACGGCCCTACGTAATAGTATATCCTCTGTGTTTTTTTAACATCGTTTTTTCCGTAGTTACACCAACTCGTGCTACCAATGCGTATTATGACTCTACCATGTTAGATTTGTAATTGTACGCAATTATTCTGAGGGAACGTCTGATATAAAGTGTGATTGTTTTGTAATTTGTGTGAAATATAACTCCTCGCCCGAAATTTGTTGATATGGAAAAGATCTCGTATTTCGAATATCAAATAAGCACGTGCAACATATTATATGTTATTGGAAAAGTAATCGGCGCCCTTCTGTTTGTACTATGCAACAATGACGTAACTATCATAGGCCTACTCCACGCTCCGCAGCGACGCCGTGACAATTATTGTCACGATTTTTTGCAACGATCCCGGGACCATTATAACCCAGCAACGACGCCGTGAAAATCATACCTTTACTACGCAACAACGCCGTGGTATACCTGCTACGACGCTAGGGTAAAATTATACCTTATAGCACGCAACGACACCCCGTCGCCGTGACAATTATACTTTATACGACACCTCGACACCGTGACAATCATACTTTATACGACACCTCGACACCGTGACAATCATACTTTATACGACACCTCGACACCGTGACAATCATACTTTAT
>WURV02191509.1:0-12360 GCA_011762755.2 Epimenia babai | reverse complement strand
TAACATATACAGTAAAAACAACACACGCTATCAAACCGCTATGTTATACGCAGACCTGTCTATCATGCGAAACGCTATCCGGCGCCTGCGGACAAAGATGTTGTTTGAAATAATTATAGTCTCACTTAGAAGACGACCCCCCACTTTGAATCTAGGTTTTTGGTGAAACAAGGTCGTCTTGTAAGTGAGTATATACGGTGCATACAAAATACTTCACCCATTATAACTTAATCAATTCTCGTCGCGAAAATGTCGACATCAATGGCCTTTTTTCAGTACAATGCTATTTCTAACACGTCGTGTAATCTTGCCACATTGCGAAAGAGCATAACCTACCAATATGATCCGTCTTTCTTACCCGCATAATCAAGTATATCGTCCGTTTTTATTCATACAAAACTCCAGATTTTTCATGTAATATTGTCGGCCTATATACGACCATACCGTTTAATATCATTCCTTGACTATGATCATATTTGTCACGACTCGAATGAGATAAGTGATGCGTCAAGTAACTTTAAAATACGATATTATTTATAGCCTATACGAGTATTTTCTGATATTTTTGCTAAGAAATAATAGTTACTGGCGAATTATATGAAAATGTAGACTTTAATATCCGTACTGTAGTAATAATGAGACAAGTTTTCATGACTGGAATTATTATTTAGGTCATTTTCTGTTAGGAATTGTGGGATAAATTTACGCAATATCTATAATGAGGATTGTAAAAAAGGAAACTCCCATGCAAAAAGTGGGCGGTATAGACTTATCTGTGAGAGTCGTACATGGGTAGAAGCGTTGTTTTTCTTCCAAGAGGTTGGAAATTTGCACACAAACCAGGTATTTTCCCGCCTCTACATTACCGAAAATTTACGAGATCTTCGTGCTAGGATTTTGAGAAATATTGCTATTGAAGTTAACTACGTATTTGATAAAGGTATATTGCGGCCATATTGAAAATGCGACTAACATACATTACAATTAATCAAGTACAAATCCAGACCTTGTTATCTTGGGGTCGCGGGCAGGGTTTTTCGTACATTTCCTTCCTGATAAAGGAAGGGAGGTAATTGTTTTAGGTAATGTGGATTGAAATTTCTTCATCACGTATGTTACTCCCCTTGGTTCATACAGTTTTCATGGTAACAATAATAAAAACTTTCCCATTAATAAATTGACCCAAGACAAAAGGTTAGTCGGACACCGAAACAAAAATTTCAAGGAAACATACAGGGATACTGCAGCACGAATCTAACCATTCGACCGTTCTATAAAATGGTGCATGTAACAATGAATAGTTCGTTTTGGCACCTTTGCGTTCATTTTGTTTTGTGCCAATTCTATCGACGCTGAGAGTAACGACAGTCTGTGTTATTGGAACTTAACGATAGTTTAAAAATTCCGCCGTTTAGCATTAAAAAAAACTGTGAGAAGTGAGAATCAGTTGATCAAATTGGTCAAAATCAATTCATCGCTCTGAGACAACGTAAACCGGAAAATGACAATCTTCTCAGGAGACGATGTGGATTTTCAAGAACGGCGTAATCTCCTGGCTCAGAGGATCATTTTTATGGTTCTCAAAGAACCTCGGAGTGTACAGGCAAGGCCTGATGTGCACTTGAAGAGTCATGTCTGTGTTCCGACCAGATCATTATATTATTTTTGGCTCCTAAAGCACCTGTAAGTCAGCATGCAGTCGAAATTATGAACCAAAAGGACAATTTAGGCTACTAGTGGTTCCCACGACCGTTGGTCGAGCATCAACGCGTGAAAAGTCATATCGCCTAAACTCTGTTTCTGAAAGAATGTATTATTAGTTGTCGAAAAGGTTCAGTACAGCATTAATAGGTCACAAGAATGACACAATGCTCTTAAACGTGGTTTAAAATGAATGTATATTATGACAGCTGTAGTCAGCGCATTTACGATACCCTAGACACTCGCATATCACCCGTCAAATCTGATATAAAGCGTCTGCCCATTTTAGAGACGTGTTTACCATAGCAATCGGGGATAAATGCTGAGGTTCATCACCAAAAAGTTGAACGGCGGGCGGTGTGGATGCCGCGAGCATTCGGAACATTCGGGAACGAGGACAGTGTTCATACTACTCGACTAACTGCTTCCCCCAGGTTGTCGATGCGCATAACGACGGGATGGATTTGTGGAGATATATGAATCGATTAACACCTGCTCCTGGTCTGGTGTTATTCATCCCATAGGGTGGATTATCTGTTCAATAAAACGAATATTTCTGTTTGTCACTCTTGTAGTTGTTACTCTAACAGAAATGTTCCACGAAATACAAACGACGATTACAAGTAAATTTGTTAGTGGCTTACCGGCGCCTGTTATAGAGCATCCCCTGCGAGTCCTCGTAAACCGTCATTTGCGCAGCTGCGCAAGTGGCTTTGAAGTGATGGATATAAATGCCTAATTTATTTACTTCTAAGTTTGAGAGAACCTATTACATATACGGGGAAAACTTGTTAATGAATTATATTGGTTTCAAACGGCAATGCATTCTTCTGTACTTTATAAGACTTGGACGGTTCCTGATACCGCCAGAACGTTAGAAAGAACCAGGATTCTTTATGATCCATCTAGATCCACTTTAGATTATCAAAATCCACCGATATCCATTAAGATTATAGAAAATCGACCAGGTATCTATCAAGAATTACGACGATACACAACAAACCACAACGAAAACCGGAACGTCGAGATTGTCAAAACAGTAACACCAAAAACGTTGAAGTAGAAATTGTCGCGTTTATTTCAATAACAAAATTCTAGTGAATCGCCTATGGTTGTAATTTTACATGTTTTACGTACGGTATAACACTCATTAATCACAGTGGTGTTAGGGTCTTATTTTAACCTGCCATCTCTACAATCTAAAACATCCCGAAATAAATCGTCTAAATATGACTTTTTATCGTGACGCACAGACCGGGACACAATAACAATGTACGAAACTATGATTTCCTTCGCTTCTGCCACGAAAGTATTTTCTGTATCGTAATATATAAGACGAGACCTTTATAGATGAGGGTACTTAAATCATAACACAATTATGGCGTCTCAATGGTGGTTTTATTCTACTATATGCTTCAACGTAATAGTATATAACGGGAAATTCCCTGTAGACACAGTGAAATAATGCAACCAAAATGTTAGTTGTAACATTTTGCGGATTGTGTGTTTATTAACCGGGGGTGATAATTACTAACCGCAGAGATTTAGACATGCACCTTTTTTGGGCCAACAGATAAACCCGAGCCGACAACCACACGATGAGTGGTCTGGTATTCGACCTACTGAGGTATCGACGCATTTTTCCCTGTATATTTAGGTATTTTACACTTTTGGAACACGTTGGGATTTTGATACTTGTGGCCAATTCACAGTGACCGCAAAACGAGCGAACCGAACAGAAACGAAGTCGTTCGTGGGCTATAAAATGATTGCCTCGGATGGCAAAGTTCACGCTGGAAATCGAGCGAATTCGATGTAAACATCTAAATTGCCGACAGTTTTTGAGGTAGGACGTAAATGAGAAAACCCAACCCTCCACTAAGGAGAACATAAGTTCAAACGCGCGTATTAGCGTTCCTTATCCTTTTCGCTCGGCATGTACGACAAAAGTGCAGACGACATCGATTGGGTCGGTTGTATGCGTTCAATGTGTCGCATCGACTGAAATTGGAACTTATTGCGCCAGTTATATACACAAATGATTTAGATGATTGTTTTATCGAGAATAAATTATGAAAATATTTAATAATATGACAATATCGTAGTACAGTTAAATAAAAGCGACTTACATAAAAGATCTTTGCAACTATGCACGAATATGTAATTCTATGAAAGCGATGTTAAAGGGGATAGCCAATGAGGTTCTCTGAATAGTTGGGAGAAAATGCACAGAAAAATTCTACACCCATCAGAGGCTTAGAATTTTTCTGTGCATTTCTTTCCAACTATGTAATTCTATTATGAGATGCTGTGGAGGTATCAATTATACGAACTAATAAGTGTTGCCTGTCATGACCGTGATTATTGGAGGCCCAGTATGCCTGTTTCTAGTTTGCATGATCGATTTTACTCGTTGAAAGTACTACGTGCGTTATTATTCCATTAGACATTTACAATGATAGATATAACAACGCGGTCGCGACGCTGGGTAGGTTCGACCGACAAAATTACGTTTGCAATTAATGTTTTATATCCTTACGCAACTTAATAATGTGTCTTTTGTTAAGAAATAAATTTAATTCCTCTACTCCACATATCCATCACGGATATTTACGGATTTAGAAAATCGTTATTTTTTGTACAGAGAGAATGCCTGGGATCGTGCACACTTTCCGTAAGACAGACCTAATTTATCGTTATGAAGATTGGACATGAATTCAATATGAATTCTTAATTACATTCCTCTGAAAAACGGGGCTCTATCTCGGAGGGAAAATCGTCGGGCGAACAAATCATAATTAATACAAATATGCGGTATAAAAGGATGGCAGGGTAGCGAAATAACTTTTTCCCATCAATGTATATACATGCTTAGACAAGAAATGGTAGAAATGAAATGTGAAATTTTACATGAGGAATGTTGTACCGGTTTCACAGATCACCCGTAACATTATCTATATCGATGTGAGTGAAGATATACTTACTAACTTTTGAACTAAGGACCCATTGTGATCCGTGGTCATCACAATGTGATGTATGTAAAGCGATGTCCAAAGGTCTAACACGTTTCATAGCACAGATCTCTGTTTGGCTACAGGCAGTATCTCTTTCCTGATTTAATTTTCTCTAATCGCCGCGAATTATTGAGAATTGGAAACAGTGTCAATGACAGTACATGGCTGACGCAACTCAAAACTTATAGTAAGTGATATTATGCCGAATGCGGTCGTGATAGGCATTTTTGTGTACTCTATAGTAGTTAAATCTTGGTATACACGCGTTCCACGAACACAACCAAACGATAAACCCGATGTTTGTGATTAGGTTACACAATAAACGCAAAAAAACGTTCATAGTCTTTATGACGTCAAAGGAGAAGTCTACCCAGATCCGCTATTCCCGCCTGTATAAAAGGTGTCATTGCTGTTAACCGCGCATCTAGCGACGCAAGACTTATTCTTAGGAGTGACGAGATATGTTGGATCATAATGAGAGAATGCCGCGAGCTTGGCTCCGGGCGGAATAGCTTCACATAAGTGCTACAGTCTCCGTATCGATTTTTAGATTCCAATCTACACCGCCGACGCCGTTGCCATAGTTACAAATATACACGACTACATACAGAGATGCGTAGCAGCGACGTCGCGAGCATTACACCTAGAGTTAATCTCCCAGAGAGAAATTTTCGCATTGTCTTTATTAAAATAATAACAGACGCTCTAATTTTTTAATCTAAGTTATGCACTCATATTTCCCTGTGTACATTTTCTCGAGATAGTAACAGCCTTTAATAATTTGGAAACTCGATAAAGAACGAAGATTGGAGGAATATCGCGATCTATAGAAATAATAAGCGACAAATGAGAGAAGCGGTGAACACTAAGATCGTTGGGAGGCCAGGTTAGGGCGACCGAAGGTGGAACGCGCGTATGCAATTAAAGCTAACGCGACGACAGGAAGCGTGACAGGAGTAACACAAATCGGTGACACGAACTGTCAAAAACTGGGAGAGGACCCGAAATAACCGCCATAGATCTGTGTCGTGTCACTAGGTGTATCGAGGAGTTTTTATTCTATTCCGAATTCATAGACCGCACTGTATCCGTGATGACAACCGAAGATTACATTCTATTGAGCATTATCTCAATAAAGATCACATAAAGCCTAAGCAAGTCATTTATCTCGATTGCTGGACAGGACGTTAAAATGGCTAGACGCTGAATGCCATCTTTCACGGGTCGTATGCGGTTATTGCATTAGCGCTGAATAACTGCCATCGACATCCATGTTGAACCACACTCGCGGTATATAAATGTTGTACTTAAAACCATTACGTTATCAAGCGTCTAATAAATACGATTCATTTTTCCTCTTTAACAAAAATAGGTAAGAACTTAGTAATGATATTTTTCTGTGGGATTTCGCGATTTAAAACACGTATTCGTCCTAATATAGTATTGAAGTTAGTCGCATCTACCACCCACAATAAATTGGAATCGACCAATGATAGAATCGACCATTAATGGCTAGAAACAGCCCATCAAAAATCAGTTCGTCTTTTCTCGCATGGGAGGTAAAATACCACATCGTTGGTTATTTCATGTTACAGAATTCAACTATCAACGTAGAAAAATTATTTTCCGAAGCTTGGTGAAGGAAATCGAGCACCATCAACCATGTGTGATTATTTAAATTTCGTATACATTAAAAGTCATATTAGAGCAGTAAAATGATGTAGGGGTAAAGTCAAAATAGTGGATCAAAAGACTATACGTATCAGCCAATATATACTCTAAGATGCGGTTCACAATAAATGTTTATGGCTGCTATTTAGCGCAAATACAATATCTTTAACACTCGCATATCGCCCACTTACAATGACATGCGAGGTGTAGCTATTTTAGAGACAGGTTTACTCCAGCAATCAAGGGTTAATAAGAAATAAACCCACAAAATCGCTGGAGTTCCTGCAATACACGCGAACGTCTGCTTATGAGTCTCTCTTCTGAACGATTACATTTACCTGGTCGGACATTTATAATTACTAAAACCGTATAAAATCGCGCCAGCGTAGAAGTAGAAATTTAGAAGTGACAGCTGGTGATTAGACGTGTCACGAAGGAAATAAGTGCGGTAACATTTAGAGAGGGCCTAATATAGATGACACGATATCGGCATACCGACAGACACACGGGGCTGACACTGATCAATAACTATTATGAAGTAAAAATTGCCCGTACAACATAAGTCGAATTTAAAAGTCGCGAATATAAAGCAAATTGCATGAACAAATAAGAATTGTGCGATCTGAGTATAGGTGTAACGACTCTCCGTCGAAGTAGTGATAAAATGGACTTAGGACTTTTAGTGTTAAAGTCAACGTTTTCGAAACATCTACGCTTTGAGCGACACTATGTTGATTCCAGAAATGGTCGGTGTTTTGGGTGCGTTATGGGCGCCGTGGTCAACTTTCAAATAATAAATGTTGTCTCATGAAACGGATTGAGGTTGGCATTGAGTCGAGAAAGAAATTCAGCCGGATCCTGCGCAAAGATGGCATAGACCTTTCATGACGCGCCGCTGACAGCTCTGTTCAGTCATGGTCAAAGACGAGAATTACTTGATATGACAAGGTTAGGTGTTATAACTACTACTGAGTCAAGCGCCTCGTATCCACGACTTATGTTCGGGATAAGTATTTCCATACTATTCCATGCTCTGTGCCTAGCAACACCTGTAGAACGATTTGGTGATTGTTTTTATGCACATGAGTAAGTTAGAAAATGACATTAGGAAAGTCACCATTTAAAAACCTTTTCTTCATAGAGTTAAGAGGATGGGGCTGAAGACCTTTATTGTACATTTATTAAGACATAATATAGAAACAGAGTGTCTATTACAAAAAGAAGAAAATGATGTTTTTGTGATACTTCTTAAATGAAAACGTATTTTGCAGTATTTATGTCAGTACATATCAGCAGCACTTACAATATTACCTATGTAATTTATTTTTATATTTTTATATACGTTTATACACAGTTTAAACACTTAATACAAATATATGCCTTACAACCTCGTGGTCCTCATGAAATTTTAAAATGACCTATATAAATATAAATCGGTTTCAGTATTCAGGCCCGAAACGTTTCCTCCCTTTATGTATGTCTTTCTCGGGCTAATCATTACAGAAAGTTTCGCTGGATTTGCATTATTCACGTTATCAGGCTAGTAACTTCAATTTTGAGTGGTTATCACGATATATGACGATGCCTAAGTCATACCTGTCGGTTCGTTTAAGCTTTCGGGTATGACCCACGATTCGATCTCTAGTATGCGTAATCTAGAGAAGGTCAAAATGATTCCTGTTTTACCTATTGAAAAAATCATGAATGTTGCAAATTTATTTAGTAAGAAAAAAAACTATCGCCTTTTATGACGTTTTTGCTCTGAACGATTACTTCTCAACTAAACTTATCTATGAAATATTATAAAACCAGCGACATTAGATCTTTAAACACCAAAAATATCAACCCTTTCTTCATGAACAACACCGTTTGTGTGGAATAAATCTAAAAATTAAGATCTTATACAAACGAATAATGCTTTCGACCAGTTATATCTCCCCAAACCTGTGCGCTGTCCTAATGTTACTCTCATATCTACCACTAGAACATGGTAGCACTAGAACTGCACCCTGTCGCCTCCCACAACTACCACGCGACCATTGTGTGTAACATTAGACCAACGTTCTCTGGTCATCACTGTTGAGCAGTGTTTCTACAATCCACCTCTCAGAATATTACTCGACCTCAGCAATTATTTATTCTTTTAATTTTTATCAGTATTTGCGGATACAGCCGGCATTTCCTATACAACTTTATTGACTCAATCATTATTTCTTGGTCCGTAACGTGTTTAAAGCACATCCCCTGCACCGTTACTGGACAGCACTCTTTTCTATTAGCACAAGGGTCATTGGACATATAAAAAATCGATGTTCCTTTTTTTCTAGCATAGAGATGTGACTATTACTTGAAAATATACATTGCTAACAACATATATAAACTTAGGAGACATGTTAGATCGAGAGTTGTTCGAATGGCAATCAGCATATTCAAGACAAGATTTAATGTTAATTATTGGGATCCAATTCGAGAGTAATAAAGTTGTTTGAACGCCCTAGAGATTGTGCTAATGCATGGATGTAGTATTTGCCGATATCGAGCAGCAATAGTAATCATGAATGATATGATATAGACTCTCTGGTACGCGGTTTTTCGCTCAGTACGTACGCCGGTATATCGTGTTATATAGAGTAGACAGTGATACATTACTGCGATCAGCAGGGTGTCGGGGGAAGAAATCGATCGCCACGCAACGTTGTGAAGTGGATTTAGGAGAGCGCATTGATCGTACAGAGCGCGTTCCGGAAGTGGACACGCTGCGTAAGCTTTTTGTGAAGGAGGCGGTTCGTACGCCAACAACACAGACGGGCGACAAAACGTCGATGATTATTATAATTTCCGCGTTGTATGTATACATACGCGTTAAGTGGCGGTAACAATCGAAGAACGGAATTTAGATAATATGCCCAGCGACAAAAGGCGAAGCGTCTTCGCTTAACATGTCTTGTACATGACGGTCATGCGCGGAGAGTGCATTTAGTCCATATACGTGATTAAAACAATTATAAAATTCTCCTATAAAAATGTTATCGCTGTTACTCCAACGAGGAATAAAGCGAAAAATCAGGAAAGTTAGTTGCTACTAAAAATAGGCCGTTTAATAACAAACGTAATTGTTGTGTCCGCCGTCTTTGGCTATTCACAAAGGTAACCTATCGATTTGTGGTTAACACAACAAGCTGATCAGTTTTATTCAGTTGCCCCGTGGTGGGAAATACTGTAAAACATCGATGGTCCTATCTTTTAAATATATAGACCAATTAATTTTGATATAGCTAACATTGGTTAAACTCTGTTACTCCAAAAGGTGGTAGCATATAGACATGCTCTGTATAAAAGGATAAGTTTGTCGCCTGTTGTTTCTATAATGAATTTGATAATACAGAGATAAGCTGGAGAATACATAAACTGCCCTCACGATCTACAACTACAGAAACCGTCGCGTAAACACGTGACTTAAACTCGTGCACGCGCGACTTAAGTATGTTGATTGGAGATTTTGGAGACGTAGAGAGTTGTCTTCGAAGGTAAAGTCATTAACAATAAGAGAGAGGTGAGGGTATAGCCAAATGGCGATTGAATCAAGGTACAGACAGGTTGACACACGAGTTATATATACATTTTTCAGCTCGTTTAAGAAGACAAATCTGATACAGAAAACCGAGACTTAGTTATATACTCAATAGAAAACATCCCCCAAACACATTAAAAAAACATAACTTTTTGGTTACCATATTGGATTAATATAACAACTAAAATTTTTTTATATACACAGTAACACTACTGAGGCCTCTTTTGATCAACACAGTTTTCTGTATATGTTGTGTCCCCTCTGTATTTTGGCACATCACTGAACCCTAGGACGCGTCCCCATGAAGTTCTCTACCTGCCATGCCATGTTCTGCTACGGATATTTCAGGCGGTCAACCATTCGCTGGATATTTACTGGTGGCAAATCGTAGGACTAGCACACTTAACGCTCTAAAATGTACACAAAGATGTTCGATAGGTGATGTGTATGGTAAGCGTTCGGGCCAAAGCCAGACGGTGACATCAGCATCGTGTAAAGCATCCATAGAGGTTGTAGCAGTGTCAAGCTCAGCATTGTTGATAATGAATTGGTGTCCATGCGCCTCTGATATTTGCACGACATGTTGTCGGATGATATGTTTAACCCCTGTCCTGCTAGATTGTTATATTTGACGTAAATTTAGTAAGGATATCTCCAGGCTCAGCAGGACGAGGGTTAATATATCGTAGCGATGTAAAATTTCATGCACGACATTGCGCTCAGTTCTGGTCTGACTAAAGATACCTGTCCTACCGATTACAGTACCTCCTCCATAACGGTTGTGTTTCACGATACAACTTTGAAGAAAACGTTCAGATTGTTGACGTAAAACACGTATCATACCATCATTAAAAATCAACAAAAACTCGACATATTTGAGAACATAACTCGTTTCCAATGCTGGTATGCCCATCCACCATGTTCTTCTTCCTAATCCATACTGTCGCGACTGTCTGTTCGTCCAATGGCATGCGCAAAAAGGGACGGCGAGATCGATATAGCAGAGAAAGGATACGTTAATATAGACCACGAATGCCAATACATACTCTATTTAAATCTTCCATTAACAAGTGATATTTATTTTAATTATATTAGCAATTTTAGGCTGTGTTGTGACTTTATTCAATGTATTCCGGGGGACCTCTAATGAATATATTAATTTCTCTCAAATAGGTATGGATTAATGCTGGTAGACTTGACGTATACATATTCTGATCGCATGATGAGTTGAAGGTTTTAGTATAATCTGTACTCTGATATTTTACGGATGAAGCACCCATTTCCCCACCTACCATGCAATATTAACGTAGATACCGTAATTGTTGCGTCAGTTATTAGTGTGCGATAAGACGGATTAGTGGTTAAACGCGTAATGGACGTATCGTTATGAACGGTGTGTAATAAACGCGAAGTAATGGAAGTGACGCAATCATCGCCCCTGATTAGTTTTGAAATATTTTTATAGCAGCTGTCGAATGATGAAACAAATATTACCACGAGGTATTTTGATTTGATATAATAATCGAATTATCAAACGAATTGCGTCACAAATATCTATTCTCCTGAAATGAAATGGGAGAGAAGATTCTCTCGGTGTGGTTCGTTAAAGTTTATCAATAACATCCTCTGCTCTGCGGTATATATCGATGTTGGAAGGCTATACGTATCTCTATATTTCAGTTCTCACTGGAATGATGTAAATCTGGGTGAGAATACCGCAAGAACGATCCGATTTTCGGGGTAACCAAAATAAAGAAGTTTTAACGGGAATTTAGACTATATGATACTATGATCTCATTGACTCCTGTCAGGACCGAGAACTATGGAAAAGCATGACCGTCAACGCGCTTGCGCAGGACACCTAAGGAAGAAGAAGATACTAGTGTATGCAATGTGTAAATTCAACATTCGTACTCTTGCGTCGACAGGGAGCTCATTAAAATTCGTTAATGCCCAAAAAATTATTCGAATGCCAGCTCTTCCCTGTGGCAATGGGGAGCACTGCAACGACGTTGTGTTTTACTTATAATTATGTAGCTCATCAAGGGAACATCATTTCAATGTGCATAGGCCTACCTAATATCAGACAAAGCTGGCAAAACGGTGACTGAGCCCGATAAAATTGATAAAATGTATATGTTTGCAGATGTTCATGAATGCGTTATCCAAAGAAAAATTGGTAAATATGGGAAACCACGCTTGTAGCCAGAACGGCAAAGACGGTGGAACCAGTAACATCGATGTGTGTAAATATGGACATCTGAATAGCCCTCTTAGCGACATTGTGAAATAAATACGAGAAGTAAGGTAAACAGCTAGTTGACTAAAGAAGGTAAGAATTAGCACAAGCTTACGTATACAGGTATACTTAAAAAGGGGGGTAACTCACTATATGTATATATA
>WURV02191498.1:0-12363 GCA_011762755.2 Epimenia babai | reverse complement strand
TATCTAGCTTCCATCACTGCAGGTATCTAGCTTCCATCACTGCAGGTATCTAGCTTCCATCACTGCAGGTATCTAGCTTCCATCACTGCAGGTATCTAGCGACAACGTACCATGGATGCTGTTTTGATGGCAGGAGTCACGTAGAGAGTATCAGGAATACTGTCGCCATATATGCTCCTAGAACCTGACGCCATTATGATTTCAGCCACTCCCAGGATCACGAGGGCGCTGCTAATCACCTGGGAGCATGAGCATATAAAAACATGGAATTGATAGTAGTTGTATTGAATAATGTAAGTGTTAGAGCAAAACAATGAAATTAGGAAAAAAATAGCAAATTTAAGTTTTCATTAGCATTACGATGATAGAATCAGAAAATAAGAAATAGAGTAATAACATGTTTTTGACTAGCTAGACTAGAATTAATACAAGGAGCTTCAGTTATCATATCTATTTCATAAACTAATTCATACAATACTTTATCAGGTTCAATCAATCAATAAAACCAGAATGATAAATGGTATTAGCGATGAAATAGCCACAGCATGATATACAGTATTCGTGGTTGAATAGCCACAGCATGATATACAGTAATCGTGGTTAAATAGCCACAGAATGATATACAGTATTCGTGGTTAAATAGCCACAGCATGATATACAGTACTCGTGGTTAAATAGCCACAGCATGATATACAGTATTCATGGTGAAATAGCCGCAGTATGATATACAGTATTCGTGGCTAAATAGCCACAGCATGATATACAGTATTCATGGTGAAATAGCCGCAGCACGATATACAGTATTCGTGGTGAAATGGCCGCAGCACGATATACAGTATTCGTGGTGAAATAGCCGCAGCACGATGTACAGTATTCGTAGTGAAATAGCCGCAGCACGATATACAGTATTCATGGTGAAATAGCCGCAGCACGATATACAGTATTCGTGGTGAAATAGCCGCAGCATTCATGGTGAAATAGCCACAGCATGATATACAGTATTCGTGGCTAAATAGCCGCAGCACGATATACAGTATTCATAGTGAAATAGCCACAGCATGATATACAGTATTCGTGGCTAAATAGCCGCAGCACGATATACAGTATTCATGGTGAAATAGCCACAGCATGATATACAGTATTCGTGGTGAAATAGCCGCAGTACGATATACAGTATTCATGGTGAAATAGCCGCTGCATGATATACAGTATTCGTGGTGAAATAGCCGCAGTACGATATACAGTATTCATGGTGAAATAGCCGCAGTACGATATACAGTATTCATGGTGAAATCGCCACAATACGATATGCAGTATTAGCGGTAAAATAGCCACAGCACGATATACAGTATTCATGGTTAAATAGCCGCAGTACGATATACAGTATGCGTGGTGAAATAGCCGCAGTACGATATACAGCATTCCTGGTGAAATAGCCGCAGCATAATATACAGTATGCATGGCAAAATAGCAGCAGCATGATATACAGTATTAGCGGTGGAATAGCCACAGCATGATATACAGTATTAGCGGTGAAATAGCCGCAGTACGATATACAGTATTAGCGGTGAAATAGCCGTTGCATGATATACAGTATTCGTGGTTAAATAGCCGCAGCATAATATACAGTATTCGTGGTGAAATAGCCGCAGCATGATATACAGTATTCATGGTGAAATAGCCGCAGCATGATATACAGTATGCGTGGTGAAATAGCCGCAGCATGATATACAGTATTCGTGGTGAAATAGCCGCAGCACGATATACAGTATTCGTGATGAAATAGCCGCAGCATGATATACAGTATTCATGGTGAAATAGCCGCAGCATGATATCCAGTATTCATGGTGAAATAGCCGCAGCATGATATACAGTATTCGTGGTGAAATAGCCGCAGCATGATATACAGTATTCGCGATGAAATAGCCACAGCATGATATACAGTATTCTGGTGAAATAGCCATAGCGTGATATACAGTATTCGTGATGAAATAGCCATCAACTTACAATGTTTGTTCGCCTGACATCATTGCTGCTGCAACTCATAAACCAGTATTCAATCATCGCTCCTCAATTATTATTAACTTACATAATTGTTTGAAACACAATTTGTCAATTGAAATGGGATCGAGTAGACATGGTAGAGTAGAGAGTTCAAATCCCAGACAATAAAATTTCGGTCAGTGTACTTCAATGGTATCCTTGAGCAAGATTCAATCTTGCCTTGAGTAAGTACTGAAATAGTGGAATATAGAAATATGAGTACAATGCACTGAGAATGCAAATCTGTGCACAATATTAATATTATTGGATCTTTCAAATATATGCTCTATAAGCAGCATTCAACAAGGATACTTAACTTCTTAATTCTACTAAGTGCATTATTATATTTTATCTCCATCATGGCAACAGCTAAATGACTTACCATTTTGACAATAGCACGCTTTGTCAACGCGATAGGGTAGCTGCGATTCTTGTACATGTAGTACAAGTTGGCAGGCAAGGTTAGCCAAAGAAACAAGCATGGTACCCAGACCAAGAGGGTATGCTGGAAACAGTGAGTGAATTCTGGCCATGCCACATTCCCCCATGTAAGGCTGGAATTCTGCAATAAGTGGTGATTATTAGATTAGCTTCAACAATGACATTGTAAAATTCTAGATGATGACTGCAGTATTTCATTATTTATGGAATATATTTTTAGTTGCTATTGACATGGGCTATCCCACTACAAATTTACCTCCACACCGTGTTGACTACTCATACAATGTAATACAATTCAAGGATTGAGGGAAGAAGGTTGGGAAGAAGCTAGGGAAGAAGATAGGGAAGAAGGGAGGAAAGAAGGGGAGGGAAAAGGGGAGGGAAGAAGGGAGGAGAAAGGGAGGGAAGAAGGAGAGAGTTAAGAAGGGAGATAAAAAGGTAGGGCGAAAAAGATAGGGAAGAAGGGAGGGAAGAAGGGGAGGGAAAAGTGAGCGAAGAATGGAGGTGGAGAGGAAGGGGGAGAGGGAGGGAGGAAGGGAGGGAGGAAGGGAGGGGGGTCGCATTGCATTAGCACGGACTGTGTGTATTAGTACTACTAATGGTACTATGTAGTGCCTAGAGTAGATATATAGATAACAGACTGTGTAAGTAAATAAAATAAAATAGCTTATGAAGTGAAGTATAGGAAATTAGCCATTGAATATCGTTCTGAATTAATATGTTAAGATATAGTGACATACCCAAAATGTTCCACCGCAAAATTCTTCAAATTCCGACGTTACTGTCATTCCAACTCAAATGTAATATTTCCTGGAGAGAATAGAGACCCTGAAAAGAGCAACGAAATTAGAAGCTCGTATGTCACCTCCAGATGTCTGTGCGAACTTTCTGTCATTATGGTCCAAGTAAACACCATTTCATCTTATATTCTGTATTTATAGTCAAAATATTTTTGTCTGCAGACTGCCGTCTCGTCGTCTGCAAAATGTTGTAACATTTTTATTTTTGTTTCACTTTCACTTTAATTTTAGCTGTAAAGCTTTTAAACGAGGCCACAAAATAATTCCATTGCTATTGGTAACAAGAGTATTCATTTGGTGATATGTTAAATTCTTAAAGTTTTAAAATTTATATTTACTGACTATGTTCAATATATTTTGCGGCACAGTGAACTAGGGCGCTCAAAATAAATTCAACCTCCGAGTACTACCGTGTTAGGTTAGTCGGACACCCTTCACTGCATGCGTCCTTAATATTTTATTCTTGCCCCACCAATGTTCATAGTGTTTGTAAACTACGACGTACTACGTCGCAATGCTACCTATATGCGGATGGTTGTATGGGGAGTAATGCTCTTATAAGTTCGGCTTCTATTACTCCCCTTTTGTCATTCATTATTTTTGTTACCACCTTAATGCAATGCACTGGCTTAATTTACCATTGATTGCCAAAAGGAGATTGTATGAGCATTAATTCAGTTTTTGTGGGGTTAATTTTTAGTGTATTTATCGTCATCCAATCATAGATTTGGTCAAGGCGAGCTGAAATACGGTGGAGGGTATGTTGGAGCTCTATGGGAATTTTGGTATCGACTGGTATCCACCGTTGGGTATCATCGGCATAAAACACATAGTGCAGACCGTGTCTCTCTATGATGTCGCCCAGAGGAGTGGTGTAAGCCGTAGGTAGTTCAGTCCCAAGACACTTCCCAGGGTGACCCCTATATGGCAATTGAAATGATTTTGAGGTATTTTCTAAAGCATCGGCACGAAAAGATCTCTGAGAAATACAATCCTTAATCCATTCAAGAGCCGATCCTACAATTTCAAACCGTTTCTGCAGTCTCTTCATAACTATTCTGTGGTCGATAAGGTCGAATGCTGCACTGAGATCCAACAGTATCAAAATGACATTAACCATGATCTAGAGACTGGTGAACATTATTTGAAATGTAAAGTAACGAGGTTTCGACACGGAAGTACTTCCTATATGCTGCTTGGTATGGGGAGAGAAGTATTTCGTTAATTGGGAGCTGGCAGCTCGTTCGAGAATTTTTGATAAACAGACTTAGTCCGAAACTGCCCTGTCGTTCGTCAAAGCATTGTTATTAAGTGATGCCTCCTTTATTGATGGTTTTACTATGGCTGGTTTTAGGGGTGATGGGTAATCTGGGGTAAATGACAGGGAATGTTCCTGAATTATGTTTGCGATTTCGTCACTTGTAAAGGTTTAAATTCTGAAAATGCGGACCTTTGTAGATCAGTGTCCCTACTGTCAAAAGATGGAGGGTCTATCTGTACCGAGATTGTCAATTTCATCTCGTAACGTAGTTACCTTTTTACTATAAAAATTCACTAAAATTGTTACAGATGTTTTTCTTGTTATCGGGCAAAATGTTGTTAGAATTTCCCTTGTTAGTGAGTTCATTAAAGGTCTTGAGCTATTTTTGGGATAAAGTTTTTGAGTCGTCGCAATTTGATTGTTGGAGTAATCGAGTCTGTAAATCTGAGTTGAAAGCTTCACTGTTAATTTTGGATATTTTACGGCCATATCGAGTACTGATATCCTGCTTATGACTAGACAACTGTCGAAACTTGACATCATACTGAATGAGATAATGATCGGATAAATGGTGTCAAAAACGTCGAGGTTACCTATATCTGTGTCATATGAAGTTGCAACTGTGTCAAGCGTATGTCCTCGTGTAGGTGTTCGTACAGCTATAGGGTTTCTGAAGAAAAATATTTGCAGTATACCAAAAAATTTTTCAACGTTTGCATATTCACAAATTTCCAAGTGAAAGCTAAACGCTAGGAAAACTTCTGCACTAATATAATCAACCGAAGGTTAAACAGGAATAATTTTTGAAAAGTAATTATCAATGGTCGTAAAGCATCGTTTACTAATGGCATGAAATACCTAAGACTCCAGCTAGACCAAGTGTTAACGTGGAATGACCACGTTGCAAAAATAGACATCACTCCTATTACAGAATCTGGAAATTCGGTAAAATTCGACACCTTCAGTCAATATTTTCTAAAACACGTACCTACTACCTTTCTTTTATTGGACCACAACTAAAATACGTATCACATGTTCTATTCAACATGTAGAACCACACTACTAGGATTCTTGAAATTCTCTAAAACTAGTCGCTCTGAATTTTAACGCAGACTTATTCGACGCGGCACGTCTCAGCGGCTGCGACGAGGCAAACCTAAGAGTGCAACTGGGCTCGTATCTCAAAATCATGTCTTTGATGTACGCAGGGCCGAACTAGTGCATGGCTTTGAGAACAGAAGTCGGGACTTTGTAGGTAATGCTCTGCGATACAGGCAACCAGTGTAAATCTACCAGAGGATGAGATATACGAGGGGGAAAATGAAAGTGAACGTTATGCTGATGACCCAGAGGAGAAAGGTAGAGCGTGAAAAGAACTGGCCAAAAAAAACTCTGTGGGACGCCACTCTCGAGAGACCTGAGAGCAGATCGATGGTCCCCCACGACGACAGTCTGATGCCTTACTGACATACGATTGAAACCAGTATAATCCCTGCCTTCGATACCTAGTGCTGCTACGATAGTGCTGTCAGAGGCGACAGCAAGATTTTATGGTTAATGGTATCGAAGGCCGCACTTAAGTCTAACAGAACGAGAAAAACGGATGTTGACGGTCTTGAGATAAACGTTTGAACACCATAAGCCACACACAGTGGTGTAGATTCAGAGCTGTGTCTTCTATGGTAAACAGACTGATCAGGTTCAAAAACAATTACTGTCGAGATATACCGTTATCTGGGTCAAAACTGCAAGCCCGGTGAGTTCAGAACAGCAATTTAAATTGAATCCAATTGACGCTACAAACTCATACTTATAACGATCGACGTTTTCATCAAATATGCAAATTCCACGAATGGACATAACCGTGGGCTTGTCGTTAGGTTAGGTACAAGGCTTATTTACAAAAAGACTTACAAAAAGAATAACAAATAGGAAACTAAGTTGCGATGTTTTACATAGTTAGGATGCGAAATGTGTCATGTGTATGTGCGTGTCTGCAGAATGTCACTCTATATGGAAATCGTCCTGTCTTCATGGGGGTGGCTGTATTAGCGGACTACCCAATGAAATAACATAAGGAGACATAAGTCAATAAGGGAAGTTCGCGCCCGACCCGATAGCAGACATGCTAACGCCAGGGACAATCCTAAACTTCTAAAGCTACGTTATCCACTGAGAAACTCAAGGAACGTCAACGTGTATAAAATGTAGATAACCACCGTATGCATGCGGCATCTGTTGGTGTGTGTGTAGTGGGATGCAGTATTTCATTATTGCAATGTGGACCACGACACACTCACCGATAACATAGAAACGGCCACTAATTTCACTGAATTTCCCAACCTACTAGAACCTCACCTATGTCAAGTCTACATCTTTTGTAGCCTACCTACCTCCCACCCGACAAACATAAGTACGATAATCATTATATATTATTTCCGCTGCATTTATTACTTGAAAATTTCTTTAACAACTCTCACAACATCCGTTTTCTTCAGTTTAACATTTCCACTAAATATTATCCACTCGTCCAGTTTAACATTGGGTCAATCATGTTATCGATTGTGATGTTACTCAATAATGAATAGTTATATTCATTGTATATATAATTCTTTATAGTTTTATAGCACTGTAACAGTATTTTAGTGGCTATCAGGCGTGTACATAAATTATAGGTTTGCCTAAATACCAGTCACTTCGATAACAAATAAATATTTATAATTATTAATAAATAATATTTATAATAAATGAGAAATAAATGTTGAAGTAGTCAGCACTAGTCAAAGTGGTCTTGAATGGAGTTCTTGTAAATCACCTTACAAGTACGATAATACATTATTTCCACTCCATTTACTACTTAAAAATTCATTTGACGACTATCATAACACCCCATTTTTATTTTCAGTGTAATCTTTTTAACAAATGCGTAAATTGTACATGTTCTCCATATAAATAAATCTATATAACACATACACATCACTAATTAATTGAATATTTCAAGTCGTGTAATATGTGTACGCACACAGCGATACATAGAATACATAGTGGTTCTTTGAAGATTTTTTTTGTGCATTGCTTTCCTGTGTTGTATATGTTTCAGTAGTTTTTTTGCGTCATTTTTACCTTATCTGCTGTATTAAAATGTATTTTAGTTAGCCATAGGTTTCGTAATTTGTGAAGTGGCTATGATAGCCGTGTGTTGAATGATCGATAAAATTCTATTTCCTTTCATTTCAACACATTTTGACTGAGATGTAGATTTACTCTGTCTCTAATATTTGTTTTCTCCCTCACTATAACCGCACGTCTATTTTTGATCTTGTCTGTTCTCTTCTGTTATATAGTACTTTCCAATATAGTGGATGGGTGTTTGTTTTCTTTGTGGTGACAGTCTGATTTATGGTCCAGTAAATAACGCGTGCCCGCTCTGTGCACCCGATAAAGTAGACGTGATCGGCTTCATGAAAGTTCGTGGCTATATCAATCTTTGACCTCTTTGTTTAGAGCATAAAACCAAAGCACATCATCGCAAGAGTCTTCGACTGATCTCGTTACTCCAAATAAGCATTGTAATGAAGCAGTTAAGATAATTATTCCAAGAACTTACTCAGAAGTCTTTATATATCTCCCACCGGCTGACGATATTTGCCAATCTTGGATTACACATTTATCTTATTGATTAGTAAGGAGCTAGAACGCAGAATGACGAGGCTATTTAGTCAATCGGCACAATAACTGTATTATTAAAGCTGGAGGTGGTTTTTAAAATTACCCCAAACAAAATTAAACATATGGCCGAGTATAACTTCAGGTAGGCGCCTTGACGTGAGATTATGCGGATATCCCAAAGTCCTTAATTTTGGGGGATTCTGTGCTTGGTGGGTGAACACAGTTTTAGTGTGTATAATAGGGGTTTGATTTGTCGAAGACGTTTCGACACTGTCTACAAGACTACGCTGTTAAATTTTACCCGCCACACAAGCAATAGTGAGCAAACGGCGGTGACCGAAGAAGTTGATAGCTTTTTAATGTGAAAGTTTCGTCCCGTAAAAGACCTGCAAGAATATCACAAGCCTGTGATTGAGTCTAGCTTTCAACAAGTCTGGCATTGGGTATTTCGAATAATATTTGCAAAAGTGGCGATTCTGCTCACAGCCTATGTTATGTTAGAAGGAACTGTTGAAGTAAGCTGTTTGATTAACATGTTGCGTTAAACAAATGGCTTACTGTGAAAACACTTTCCGAAAAAAGCTATCGAAAAGTGAAATCGCCGTTCTAATATCGCTAGAAACAGAAAAAAGCCTCAAGAGACAGGACAATCAGATGCGAGTTAGAGTTACTATTGAATATAGAGAATTATGAAATAAATACTATACATATTCTTCGTACTTGACGTGTTTAATAAAGAGTCCACTGGCATCATCTTTAAGTTAACAATCTGTGCTGTGGTCCTGCTTTATAAGACAGATTATTATAGATAGGACATTTCACGTGACACCACGTCGGCTTTATCCAGTAGTGTTTAAGTAAACAGATAGATAAGATAGATATTAATGTAAGACGATGCTGGCCTGGCGGTCGGCCGATAAATGGTCAATACAACCATATTTCGGTACATGAATGTGAATATTTCAGATGTATAAGATATATCGAGGTTTTGATGGGGGAGTCAATATGGTTCTTTGAATAGCTGTAAAAAAGACACGAAAAACATATACCTCTGATGGAGGCATAGGCTTTTCTGGGTATTTCTCTTCAGATATATGAGATGTATTCAATGGATGGATATCACTGTTGGATATCACTCTTGCTCTCCAAGCCAATGATTTCCCCGCACCCTACGCAACAGGATATTAGCAAGATTTCCGTGCGTGAATTTTGAAAAATATTTGTCGTGAAGTGGGTTATTGTCTAATTTCTTAAGAAAATATAGGGGCAATATCAATATTACATACTAATATATAATCAATAATTACACTATTAAATAATAATCAATATTAGATAATCAATATCATAATCAATCCCATCAGGGGTATAGGTTTTTTCCTGTGCATTTCTCTCCAGCTATTTATAGAACCACATTGGCTATCCTAATTACCATCACATAATCAATATTACATACGTTTACATACTACCATTAATAAAGAAGAACCTGGCCTTTTCCCTTCTTTTCTCTCATAAGATTTTTGGCCCCGCCTGTGAACCAGACATGGAAGGTTGAAATCCAGGGTAATACCAATTGTGTTTTCAGTTGTATCCATCGAGAAGTTACTCCATTACGATATGACGATTGTTTTGTCGGCATCGCCACAGATATGTAGGCTACCAGTAAAATTCATTTTTAGCAACACTAATTAAAATATATTTGGGGAGTAACACGTTAGAGACTAGCTCGTGTCGGTCACGAAGATGTGTTTATGGTGCAGACGACCGTCGCTCACTGGTGGCGCTACTCTCGCTGTCTCATCATCTCATGGCACAATGTACACCATCATAACCACCGCAGACTCAATGAATACGCTACATAGAGACTGATGATCGGCAGGAATAATGTTTAGTCGTGTCATTTCAGTAACATATACATGTTATATGTTTTCGATAAATTTACTTCAGTGTGAGTTAATGCATCAATCAATAAATAAATCGTTTCGTTTTGATACCTATCAGCCTATTAATGGACAGTTTGGGAGGCCGCGAAGATTACACTCGAGAGCGCCTCACCGTTTATGCTTATTCAGCGGAATGGGGAAGATGACCCACAAATTCCCAAAGTGGCGAATTTTTTCGTGTAAGGTGATTCATGATTCCACTTCTTTCTTTTGTTCACCGGACTGCTTCTGTGCATCGTCCGTGTGTAGGGGGATGGGGCGGCGCATATAATTCAGAGGTAGGGATGGGAAAGGTCTCGAAGTCTCGAAAATAAAATGACGTCGTATCAGCCAAAGTACTTATATCGATAAGCTTTGTGAGGACACACTGTGGCATACACAGGGGCTAATGTAAGCCCGTCCTGTTGCCACATCCATAAAAATACAAATGCAAAACACAAAACAATTGCCCCGTCTACAGCATGTTAACAACTCTAATTTATATCTTTCGTGTATTGTCTACTTTTGTACAGGAAACAGCAACTCAATGCATTAGTGAAATTTTATATTACGTAGAAATTGAATTTAATTCAAAAATAATTGAAAGCCGCGTGTAAATCGTAACTTGCTCGTGAAATAGTGAGTTGCCTTAAAACAGCTGGCTCGTCATGTGAACGTTATTGAGACTAGTTGAAACACAAGCGGACGAGTCGCAACTATTTCTGTTTCTTCCGTTTCCTCGCGCTGATTTTCCAGAGATGGTGTCTCTACGGAGCGTGCTGATGATGGCGTTGTTGGTCGGGCTGGCCGATGCTGGAAGCAAAAAAACCCCGAGTACGTAAATTAATACTGATGTCTTTTCGTTAATAACATATTTATCATTTTGTTAATTATTTTTCTTTCTATTGGCCTTACGGAGGCAATTATAAAATTAAAGACAAGTACAAGCTTGCGGGCTAATGTAAAAACTCAAGGCGTTATATTAGATACCCGAAATCCGTCGAAGCAAGCTCTCAAATGATAAAAATTCGACATTACAAATAATCAATATGTGGTGTATGATAACGGGCTATAACCCTAAACGAAAACAGCCACATAAAAAATATTTCAACTCCAAACGACTTTTATGGTACAGTAACAAAATGGGCCAATTTGCGCGGTGGTTACAGCGTTTGACTTTGAATCCACAGTACTCCGGTTTGATTCCCGTTCTAGCCAGTGTACCACCCGTGGCGTTTTTCGGGCACTAAACATGTCGAACCCATGTGCCCACGGGCTCTGCGTAGTGCGGTGTGGTTCTGTCAGGGTTTCTCCCTCTGACGTGGCTGTCTTTCAGATCCTCTAATGGATGGTCTTCATGTCACTTGACTCCTCGCTATTTCATCATCTCATTGTAAATAACCATTAATTATTATAGACTTAGTGGTGTGTGCGACATCATTATATAGCCCGCCGGTAGATGTGAAGAACTAGTGGCGTGAAAGGGAGGTCATGGTTTGCCCAGACAGGTGGATTTTTTACAGTAGGTGTTCCCCCACCACTTGGTGAGTCTAATCAATTTGCAGTGTTAATGCAGTGTTAATGCAGTGTTAATGCAGTGTTAATCAAACACTAACCGCAAATTACACTACGTAGGTATAGACTGTTTAACTTCAGTTTATCAGACTACATACCATCATTATCGTCATCGTCGCCGCCGCCGTCGTCATCGATTTCGTCAGCATCATCATATTTGTCGCCATCGCCATGGCGATCTGCATCCCCACCCCTCCCACGCCATTGTCATCGTCATCGTAGTCATCATCATCGCCATCCCCATTACCACACCCCTCCATGTCTTCACTATCATCATCGTCGTCGTGGTCATCACTATCACATCGGCATGGCGATCTCCATCCACATCACTATCACCATCCCCATCCCGTCTTTATCGTCATCATCATCGTCATCGTTATCATAATCGTCGTCGTCGTCGTCATCGTTATCGATGTGTTGTTTTTTCACGTCATACGCTGTAAAGTGTATAAAAATTGAGTTTGGCATTTAATCAATGAAAGCAGAATCGTCCTTAGTTGATTTATCGATGGATTTATTAAAACGTCATGCCGACAGAAAAGAAAGTGTACGTGGTCACGGTCACTGGCAAGTCCGATGGTTCCAATACGGACGGAGATGTTCACATTAATGTTAAGATGCATAAAGGCAATTCGGGATGGGAGAGCCTTGACGT
>WURV02191487.1:0-12364 GCA_011762755.2 Epimenia babai | reverse complement strand
ATGCTGCGTACTTAAATTCCTCCACTATATTCTGAACTGTGAACCGCTCTTAGAGCACGTTCTCGTGGCATAGAGCGTGATATTAAGTAACCTATTTATTATTATTATTTTATATATATATATATATATATATATACTCCTTTAATCATTGTTTCATGACCTGGGTGTGTCTTTTGTAGGTACAAGTGTAGCAGAGGGACTGGCTATATGCCACGCTATATGCGAACATCTACTCAAACTCAAGGTCCGTCTGTACTGTTACGGTTGTCACCGACAGACAATGCATATATATTATCTTAATTCCTTCCAGTTTTCAATTACCGCTAGGCTTCAGATGTACAGCTTTGATCTATGAGAATAGTTCTCAAAGGCCCCGTTGTGATGTTGACTAAAACGGGATAGCTCTGTTGGTAGAGTGCTGGGCGAAGGGCCGGAAGCTGGAGCAGTCGGATCCCAGGGAGTACCGGTTCTGTTTTCCCAATATATCCATTATATTGAGCATGTATATTTGATTTGTTCTAGTTGAATTAGCCAATGAAGTTTATACATGGTAGCATGGGTGCATATGCACCGAGGAAAGAAAATTTGAGAGTATATATATATATATATATATATATGTAGCAATAGGCTGGAATTAACCGGTTGTTATCTGGTATCTAGGCCATTATAAGCCCTTTATAAAGCTAGCCTAAGTATGTATGCTGTCATATATGATGGCGAAGAAAACATCACGGTAAATTCCACCAGTCTAGGTCTAGGCAGACATTTGACCTTCATCTATACATGCCCCACTTTTTAAAACCACCCAACCATCTTTTCTACGATGAGCCTCCGAAGGTTGATTTTCTCCGATTGCTGAAGTAAACCACTCTCTAAAATGGGGAGACGCTTGATGGGATCTTTGACAAGTGATATGCCAGTGTCTGAGGTATTGTATATGTGCTGAATAGCTGCCATAAACATTCATTGTGATGTTGTGAACCGCATTTGAGAGCCTTGACTGATACTTGCAGTCTGTAAAGGTTGGACTTTACCTTTAACTCTATAAAGGGCAAATGATGGCCTAACGAATACATTAATCCCAACATGGTTGTACATACATAACATGTAGCGTACATTTCAGGCCTTCACGTTCTTCGTTACTCATTTTCTCGAGCTGGCCAGTCTGAGTAGTCTCTACCCAAACGTGGAAAAGTGAGTTACGAAAGAATTGAGTATAAGTCGTGTAGACGAGGGCTCCCAATATTACGGGGCTCTCATCCTAGATTTATGCTACTCGCATACATCAAAACAATGTCACATGTTCAACGACGTGACTACATCAATTGTTAATTTAGTCAAACGCCGGCATTAAGTGACAAAGCATGCTGTCACATATAATTTCATTGATTTGTTTGCAAATTTCAAATATGAGAAATCACGGCACTAAATATCGCAGTGTCAATGGCTAAATGATAGTGCCAACAATATCCAGGGATATCTCTGAATCACCATTCACCAACTACTGTATAAAGGTAATATGTACATGTAAATTTCTCTCAACTGCGCTGTACAATATAAAAAATATAAAAGAGAGTTAAGTTGTTGAAAATATGAATAAATGAATGAAGCCCAACCGAGCGTATATAAATTCAACATAGTGAATGTGATCATGTAAAAACCACTAGTTTATTCAAACTTCTTGCTCTTCCCTTCCACTAGCATGCTATACATTTCGTCTTTACATCACTCGTAGGATGATTGTACAAACCCTGTGTGCATCATTACTGTACGTATATATCATACCAGGCGTCTGTCATGTAAATAAGGTTAAAATGTAAATAACAAATCGTGTAATTTTGTTTTGTTGCATTACAAATATAAAATATATTGAAGGTAAAATATAAAAATTCAATATTATGCTGCTGCCAAAAAGAACAATGATTGTCAGTATTTCACGATGTTTCAAGGAAGTCATGATGAGATCTGTGGTTTCTCATATTGTGACTGTAGTTACCACTTTGAGGTCCAAAAAATCCTGGCAGATGGCCAGCCAGAAAAGGTTGTCTACACCCACATTGTAATGAAGGGGACGACAAAGGAACAGCGCTATGGTAGGTCCAGCATAGGGCGGAGGACTATTATTGAAATAGTCGGCATTATGCAAAATTACGTATAAATGTATGACACCAGGTCTGAGCTGACAATTTGTGGTGGGTGGCCTAGCGCTTAGACCAATGGATTAATCATTAATATTCCCAAATTGAATCTCCAGTTCAGCCAACATATCCCCTGTGGTGTTTTTTAGACAAATGCCTTCAAGTTTCATCTGCTCAGGGCAGTCTTGGTAGTCCTTGCAAGGTAGTCCTCTGGCATAGCTGTTTTGGATGGTCATGAGACCGTCGCCAGTGGTGCAGTGGTTAGAGGCGTTGCTTTTCATGCGAGAGGTAGCGATTTCAGGGATTTTTTCCCGCGCCTTCCACAAAAGGGAAATGAGCAAGATTTTCCGGCTTGAATATTGAAAAAGATTCGTCGTGAAATGGTTTATTATAAAAATGTCTTAGGGATGTAACAGTGTAATGTTGAATGTGCGACTGACATTTAAATATAAAGTAGCACCAAAACCTCGCCTTTTCCATTTTTTACCGTTTCTCGTGGCACTACTGCGTCATTTCACTGTACATAATCATCGCTTTTTGAAGATTCACCGGATTGTTCGATGTGGGTAAGCCGTCTGTTAGTATTCCTAACTGGGCCCATGAATGGATAATAGTCAATTGGTCGACTGTCTGATTTGCAATTCAGTGCTTTCCCCACCATATTGTGGCAAACTATCGGCAATCAATAAGGAATGGACAGCATCGCGCAAAATGTGTAATCGATGCCTAACATCTTGAACAACTGCAACCAGATCAACCAATCCATCTTGTTCTTAATCTACAAGACTATCAGGGAGAACCACTCCACGATCTACCTGTGTGCCACATAGCATTCTCAAGACCTGTTAACTCCGCGCTGCGCAAGATTTTAGTGCTTGAATACCGAGAAAGATTAGCATTAAACTGGTTAATTGTGAACGACACGGGATATAAAGAGGCAACACTAAGCACAAGCATTTGCTACCACTAAAGAACTAACCATCTTCCCTTTCCAAACAGGTCTTCAGCTAGCTGCCATATCAACGATGCCAAAGTCCGTGATTCAACGAGCCAATGAAATAGCAAAGATCATTGACGTGCAAAACAAGGTATCATCTATAATAATGTTTTATAACAAAAAACAAGGGAGTAATAATACACAGGTAAAAACGTAGCTGCTGATGGGGAACATACCTACAAGCTGCATTTTCTGTATTTCTCTCCTGTTTTTTATTAACCATTGGCCATTCCCTAACCTCCCATTAATGTAACAAGAATTATTCAATATTCATCTCAGCCAGTCAATTTCTATAGCCACTCATTGCTTCTTATAAACATCGCTGGCACGCTAGACATATTATAAGTAATCCGGATGTTCTCGACAGGGTGTGATATACCAGAGTTGCAGGGTATATGTACCCAAGCCTGTTCAAACATATCAGTACAATAAGCGCGTGTTTGAGGCATTAAGGCGCCTCGTGCAACTGTTAGCAGTAGACACGTTTCTGAAGGCCCTTCAAATATCCCTGAAAATGTGGCAAAACACTCAAAATATTAATGAAGCAATAGAGAAATTAAAACTCACCAACGGATCCACCAACCATTATCATTTATAGAGAGATTTACTCAAGAGTTCTAGGGTTGAACTCGCCAGGTATATTCCACATAACTTGGTTCTAATTCACGCACCTCAAAAAAGCGTATTTGCTTTGTGAAAGCTTGCGTAGGAAATTCTTGTCTAGAACTGTGTTACCCACTTTTTTGCTTATATTCATTTTGTCTTAGAAATTCGTCCAGATTTTACCCATTTACAAAGCTGATTAGACTATTTCAAATTATTTCTATCTCTATATATGTGTTTATATGTATATATATGGGTGTTTATTATGTCGGCGCTAGTGGTGTAGTGGTTAGACGCGCTGCCTTTCATGCGAGAGGTTGCGGGTTTAAACCTGCATAAACCAGGGATTTTTTTCCACAATTGGAAATGAGCAAGATTTTCGTGCTTGAGTAGAGAAAGATTTGTCGTGGAATGGTTTATTATCAAAATATCTTCGCGATGTAACAGGGCAATGTTGTACGTGCGACTGACATTTAATTATAAAGTAGCAGCACCAAAACCTCGCCTTTACCCTTTTACCTTTATATATCTTGAAATATATAAAATATGCTAAGATAAACACCTTGCTCGTAACCACATACTCAACATAATATGAGCTTACACTTTTATAAGTATACCAAGTAAGGTGTTACTTTCACCTATAATACACTGCAATAAGGGGGTACAATGGATTATATAGTTTCAGCGAGATTCATTAAAGTTCGATGTATTTTGACAAGCGTACTGTAGACCAGACCCCCGTTCTCCCGCCATCATTGGGTCACGTCAAATTCATGGCAGTAGTAGTCGGGTGGTGGGAGATCGAGGTGTGGCCAATGATAATATGAATAAGGAGGGAATCGGGATTCAATAATTTTGTGGAGAGAAGCGGTGTTGGCAAGAGAACGAGGGGCGGTTAGTCGAGGTTCTACTGTAATTACAAATGAGTGAATAAGTTACAATGGATGTGTATGGACATTTATAGAGACAGAAAACCATGTCGAGTGAGCAGAGAAAAGAACGCGCAGTCTTCAAGCTAGCCAACAAACTTGTGCAAGTGTCGAGGAATTCACGACTAGGCGATGATAGCCTCAGACTTTACCTCCAGTCCCTCAAGGACCAGTACTTTGTTGACCTCACGGCATGATGCAGTCAGTGTATGTAGTAGGTGGTTTGTATTTAGAGACTACGATGGAATTGTTTATTTTATGATAGCATGTCATCTCTCAGCGACCGGAGAATTTAGCTTTTGAGGGGAAGCAGTTAATCGAGTGGGAGGAACACCGGACTCGTTACCAAAAGGTCGCGGGTGCGAAACTTTCCACCAGTCGACTTTTCTGCGGTGAACCTCAGCAAGTCATTTATCCCCAATGGCTGGAGTAAACCCGTCTCTAAAATGGGTAGATGCTCGATATTATCGTTGGCGGGGTGATATGCGAGTATCGAAGGTATTGTATATGCGCTGAATAGCTGCCAATAAGATTTCATTGTAAACCGCATCTGAGAGCCTTTATTGGTTGATACTTGCAGTCTATAAATGTTGTACTCTACCTTTACCTTTTCTCTCTTTTCTTAGAAGCAACTCAATTCTTTGGTATTTTTGTCACTCAAAATTGTTCAATTGAATTATTGTTTTGATCTGGAGAATAGTGAATTTGGTCCGATTATTTTGGTTAAAGCATACATTTCATTTTTAAGAATATAGCAATAACATAACATCTTAGTGAAGAGTTACGTAGGTTTTTATGAGGCTAATAGACCAAACAATTACGAGACCAATGAAATCCATGATACATCTAATATATCATATTGTATCTGGACTAAATCTAAAAATTAGGGTGCTTGACTTTTTTTTCATGTGTGTTTTCCACTGTTTTAACAACTTTACAGTTCACTTTTACTCACTTTTGTTACTGTTTTTTCTCTATTTTTTCATGTGGGTCCCAAAATTTCATCTTGTTCGTTATATACTTATTTTGAATTGTTACTAATTAGCTTCCTCGACAAAATGCAGGCGACTTAAGGTTCCTCAAAACACCCGTATTTTAAAGTGTATTGATATAAGTCTGAATGATGCGAGATATCTCATACATAATAAATGAAACACGATGTTGCACAAAAACAGTTTATTTTTTCACAATCACAACATTCAGCACGCTGTTCTTGCTCTCAATTTAACAAAAGTAATGCACATATATTGATTGATACAGTTAACCACACGATATAAAAATAAACAATGTTGATTACTTCACAAAGGTCACCGGGCATTTGTGTTAGTCCGCATTCAAAATCAGCGCATTCCCATTTGTATTGCGGCTGTGGTTCCATGAAAAATCATATCAGACTGGTACAATATTTAAACTAGAAAGCAATCCTTAGAGCGCAGACCTCCACTAAGGCACCTATAGAGAATAGAAATGTGTACGACGACAACCACATCAACTACGACTAACCAAAAATTGTGTACTTGTCAATTCCCATGTCATGCAACCATGGCAGTTTAAAATCCATTAAATTCAATTCACGTTAGAAGATTACAAATGTGCGTTGCTACTGTAGTCATAATATATAGATGTAGACCTTTCTAATGTTATTACAAAAATCACGAAATATTGGCGCGAAGTTCGTGGTGCAATGTTACAACTCAGTGTCGCAATAATGTATATCTCACGTGTGTGATCGGACTAAGGGTCAGACCTTGCAGTATAAGAGGTCAAAACAACACAAAAAATACCTCCTTATATGATTGACAGAATGATACAATGTGTGATTTTATCTGTTCTCATAATAATTTTGCAAGTAACGGAGTGTTTTCAAACTAATACAATCAAAATGCCACATTTCGAATCCGATCGATTCAAAGAATAATAGAAATTGAATAGAATTTATAATTTACTAGCACTTTCGTCAAATTTTTATGGCCATGTCTTTTGGTAAGTTAATGGTTTCCAAAACTAGAAGCAATTGCAGTAATTTTAGATTAGTTTTATTAACTTAATAATCATAGGGGATTACACTGACGTGGAATTGATTCCTTGTAAAAGCTTAGTTAACAGTTTGTAAGACATCCCACATGCATCCAAAGGATTTTGTCAGGTGAGCAGTAACCAGATGGATTGAGCACTTCAAAAGACCCTCAATTGGGTCTGGGAAACTTCTTACATCAGACAGAAATACGGTAGAAGAGGTTACAACAATGTTGTGATGTTTGACTTCTGTCACTTTCATTAAAGTTTGTCATCTGAGGACTATCCATGAGGATAAATTGAATAAAAAAATCACCAGGTAGAACAAGTTAGAACAATGTTGTGATGTTTGACTTTTGTCACTTTCATTAAAGTTTGTCATCTGTAGACTATCCATGAGGATAAATTTAATAAAAAAAAATCACCAGGTAGAACAAGTTAGAACAACAGTTGTGATGTTTGACTTCTGTCACTTTCATTAAAGTTTGTCATCTGTAGACTATCCATAAGGATAAATTTAATAAAAAAATCAGGTTTTTTATTGACTAACAAACGTTAACTTTGGATAAACAGTTGATAGAATATGATATAGTATAATATTTTAATTATTAAGAATGATAACAGTGTATAATATTATGATCGATAACATTATTATATTTACACAGAATTCACGGATTTTGATACAAGTAGCACTGATAGCACTGAACAATGTACTTGGTGATCACTGCACTAAACATTGTATGTGAAAGTAGCAGCACTAAGATACAATGTATACGGCAGTGGTAATAGCACTAAACAATGTACAGGGTAATGGTAGCAGCACTGAAGGGTATACACGGTGTAATAGCACTAAGGAATGTACACCGTAGTAGCAGCACTAAACAATTTACGTGTTGGCGATAGCACTAAACAATGTACACCGTATTAGTAGCACTAAACAATTTACATGTTGGCAATGGCACTAAATAATGCACGCAGTAGTAGTAGCACTACCAGAAATACTACACAAAAGACTACAAGAAATACTACTCTAATTATTGACCTATCAAACATTAATAGTGATTTGTCAGAAAGCGTAAATTCTATCCAAAAAATATATTTTAGCAACCATTAGTACATCACTTTCTTAAATCATGATTAATAGATAATAAAGCTATAAAAATTATCAGCAAACCATAATTCAAAGAAACGATATATATACATTTAACATCACCGGGTGTTGGACATATAACAGCTAATGCCAATAAACAGCATAGTTTTCTTATCACAATATTAAAATCTTGGCTATACAAAAAAGCATAATATTACACAAGGTTACAAGCATAGTTGTAGGCATCATCTTGTCATAATGACCAAGGGGTAATATGGCACTTAAAGTAAGACTTCATTATTAATTAAGCATATCCATTGAAGTTTGACTGTGAAAGGTTTTTATCTGTATTTCTCTCCAGTGATTTATAGAACCACGAGGGCAATTAATGTTACGTTACTATAGGAAACGCCGCAAAAATCAGCTATTTAATTTACAGTCTACTATGTTTGTTACAAATCTTTGTGTATATCGCTGTCATGGTCTACCGACTTTAATTACCAGTGTCTTCTCAAATGGGTGTTAAATATACGCAAGTCCGCCCCTTGTAGCTCAGTTGGTAAAGCACCAGATCAGTGACCTGGAGGTCGTTGGTTCGATGCTACCATAGGTAAAAGGTTCTTCCGTGAATGTCTCTCTAGTTACCGAGAGAACCACAATCGCTACCCTTATTTAACGTTACGTTAAACTAATTTATAGAAGAATCTCAATCAAAATGCAACACAAGGCCTTTCTTTCGCATGTGGCTGATGGGTTAGATCGCCAGTAAAATAAAATCGGATACAAAATATTTTTTTTTAATTCCAATCAGAATAGTTGGTCTGCCAGCATGAGAATCACCAGTGTTCCAAATTATCATTTGAATATACATTAATTATATCAATATATATTAATAACAATTATTAAAACAATAACATGTAAAATTTACAAAAATATGAATTCGCAATATTTGACATTTTATTGCAAATGGGAGATCGATAAGTAATGTGTAAATCAGAAATTTCTTTATATTTACTGAACTACCTTAATTCAATGTTCGAGAAATGCCATGCCACTTTTCTATCATTCACAAAAACTCAAGTCGTAAATGGAGCAATATGGGCAGTAATAAGGTTACGAATTAAATTAGAAAAATTGCCAATCTATAGTATGTAATTGTAATTACATTGAAAACAGTTCATTGACAATTTTTGACAATCTTTATCAGAAAACAATTGAGTCTACGTTGTTGTATCTAAGCTCATTTTGTATGTTCGATTGTCCAAAGAACTTAGCTATTCTTGAAATCGTCTGAAAATGATGGATAAGAAATGAAGGTCAACACAGGACCAGACAAATGGTGGTACAATGACCATCCCTCACCAGAATTGAGCTCGTTACTTCCTTATGTAAGGCCTGCAGTTAGTGAAATCTGTCACAAGCAGACATCCAGTCTCCAGTATCATGATGTCGTAATCAACTGTTAACAATCAGGTGACAATAGAAGACAGGTCTAAGCAAGTCTCTAGTGTGCACCGTCATAATTACTAATTCTAAAAGAAAAATAAAAAGACAACCGTGTATTTCCACGTGTGTATAGCTCACAATCTGTGGGGGGGGTGTTCCTTAATCTTTTCTTTCCCATAACTGTTTCAGACTTGAATAAAGGCCATAACTTGTTATACATTATAAACTGATTCTTGTTATATTACACGTAGTTATTGGACCGGACAGACGCATGTCACTTATTCAAGTCGATAAAAATGTTTATAATTAATTATGCCGTGGCTTCCCCTTTTGTAAGAAATGAGCCTTATTTTGCTAACATCATGGAGTAGCCCCATCCCTGGCATATACCGATGGCGCAATTCCAATCCTGGGATATATCATCGTGTATGCTGTTTTTATAACCTACATACTATAATCAAATTGTTACTATGAAATAGTTACTACGTATTAGAGAGTTACTACAAACTGGTAATTTTTATCTCAAGCCATAACTATGATGCGCTACTCACATATCATGGTGAATGATGTTTTATACTATAGTAAATATCAGAAAAATCATACTCAAAGAGAGCGGAGTTCTTGGCACTGTGTAGTAGACTAGTGATCAAATAATGGCAAGACAGGTACCGGTAACACAAACATAAACAAGTGAGATATCATGGAAGGTCAGGACAGAGTGCGCGGTACTTTCTAAAATTGAGTAAAAAATATCGATTTTGTATATTTAGTAAATCGTAAAATGCGCAGTTGTCCCATTTGTCTGTGACTTCTATATTATCTCGCGGGCAAGAACGCGTTTTGTTGATGGTAGAGCATAGGCATAATGCGTAATGTACAACTTATAAAATGCAGTGTGTCACGACTACAGCTGCATGTATAATCATCAAAAGAACGATAACATTCATAAATAATACACGAATTGTACGTTGTGATGTCGACATGGTGACCTATAAAATACAAAGGATAAATAGGTAGCACCTTACAGACTGGCTAAGATTAAAGGCGTGACCTCCCCACTCCACCTATTGCAATTCAATATATATGGCAAACATGGCACCAAGTATTCTATGGCTAATCAATGTAACCCGGTTCAGGTAAACCCTTGTTTGTAGCCATGGGGCATAATAAGGAAAATAAGCAAAATATGGTACGTGCTGATTGGGTTAGAATGTAACACGTGACGTTATAGCAACATCTCATTGGTGATTAAAATATTGTCAACGATAAGCTAACGAAAACGCTAAGTTCTTTAACTCATCAATTTCTAAAACAAAATACAAGAACCAAGAACAAAAATGTTGAGACGGATAATAGGCATCAGATTATGCGATTTGTTGAATGTAACAGTATGATCACAGTTCGATACAAGTCTCTCACAACATCTGCTCCAATGTTGCCAGAACATTTCCAAATTTGAAAGATTAATACGAGAATGTTAAAAGGTTTCCATGTTCAAAACCTCCAGTTTTTTGCCAAACAGTAGCCTTTCATTGGCTGTGGCTTTCACCTTGACTTGAAGAGCGAGTGATTTTCAAGGTCGGCGCGCCTCGTTCGCTATTAAACGTTTACCAAGGTGCCGTGAGATTGAGTAATTTCTCAATATTTTTTCAAGAAAATTGAAAACTTGTTCAGTGTCAACGGTGTAGCCATGATTTTGCGTTTCAAATAGTTGTCATTACGATGCATTCAACAAACCTCACAATGTCAAAGCAAACAGTACCTCAATACCTACAACAATGCGTATTTAATACGGAAAAATTCTATTTCATCAATCAAAATTGGCAAGTCATTACATATCTAATCTTTTTTACTATGGCAATAATTGGAATCAATCCATTACTTAAAAGTAATCATTAAACGGATTTTACGGTTCAAATAAAAAACAACTCGCATACTTGAAAAATCTTGATTTTTTTACACTAAATAACGCGACTCTCCTCTATTGTCGCATTCTAAAAGTGTGATCCAAATTTTAAACTTTGTTTAGTATTTAGTATGTAATAGAGATAACATTGAATGACTATAAATTTACACGACTGGACATTGATTTTTGACCAACCGAGTGACCGTCGGTTACTTCCCGTGGTACATCCGGAACGCTTCCAGCCATAACTTGCCCGATTTCCGCAACGTCCTTGAAAGAATATTAAACCGATTTTTATTTGCGACAGGTCGCAAATATATCTCGACAGGCTGATGTCGTTAACACCTGCCCTGCTAGAATGTGTTATTTAATGTGTAATCACTGAGAATATTTCTGGGTTCAGCAGAACGGTTACGACCCTAAATCTCTAGGGGAACGCGACTGCTCAGTAAGTAGAGCAGCAGCCCATAAACCAGAAAGCGAAGGGTTCGAATCCTGCGCAATACCAATTGTGTTTTTCTGTTATATCCTTGGGCAAAGTAGTTTATCCCAGTTGCTCTTCACGACTTGTCAACTTCACTATCGGTACCCGTAAAATTTATTTGTGCTAACACGAATCAATACACACTGGGAAAGTGAATGCAAACGGCAATTTGGCGCCTTATATAGAGCTGCCCGTCCCAATGCCTCGTCGTAAACCATCATTTAGCAACCATTCATAAAATCGACATTCCCACGTCCAACTCGGCTTAATCCTCCCCGTGTGGGGTAGGAAAAACGTTGGCAAAATGGCGACCGGCCTGAGCTGGGAATGCAAATGTACATGCCTCACAATGCACTAGCCCCATATCTGAGGCCTCAAGTATTTCCCTCATAGCTACCAGAAGAAACATTAGCACCGTTATATGGAACATTCATGGCCCGCGATGGTTTTTACATTTTTGACAAAGACGTTACGAAGTAAATGATACAAACTTCAGTATGTCCATAAATGCCTCGGACATCGTCTTCACGTGGAACGGCAAGTGGTGCTTCTCACAGAGTGCCTTGGCGTATGGCGTGATCTTATACAGCTTGTTTCTTGGCATCGTCGGGAAAAAACTGCGTAACAAACGCGAGGAAGTTGCGCAAATCGAACAAGCACCGCGTGAATGAATACCAGCAGGCTCTAGACATGAATGAATGAATACCAGCAGGCTCCAGACATGAATGAATACCAGCAGGCTCCAGACATGAATG
>WURV02191476.1:0-12365 GCA_011762755.2 Epimenia babai | reverse complement strand
CATATCCTGTTGACACTTCTTTCGCTGGGAAAGCGCCTTAATAACCTGCGACAACGTTCTAAACGCTTTAGCTTATTAGCATCTGATAACTTATGGACTTCTTTGCGCTAAATGCTTTAGCTTATTGGCATCTGTTAACTTATGGATTTCTTTGCGCTGTAGACTTTCATATGCAGATCTTGCCTGGCGATTCTTCACACCGATGAGCGATGTATTCCAACGGCTTTGGCGATCTCTCTTGGGCTCTTTTGTGAACCAGGCGAGTCTATTTGACTTGCAATTAACGACTCGACCAAATCAATGTTTTGTTGCGTCCGCATGCTGCGAGGCCTACCCGAACCCTTTTTACGTTGACAGTCACCAGTGGCATCAACTTTCTTGCAAAGCCTATGAAGTGAAGCTGTTGACCATGGCTTCTGTGGGAATTCTCTTTTCAATCGTCTAGCTCCAAAGCGTTTATTTAACCTAAACTGCTTTACTAAGATTCTGTCTTCTTTCGAGATAGTCATAGTGGCACACGTGAATGTTGAAAAATGTCACCAGAAATGCACAAATCCGAGAGTCAGAGTGAATCAAATCTCCACTTGAAAACCACACAGGAAGTGGTATTACAAACAGGAAGTAAACAAAGCTGAAAAGTTTCCAGTATTGAGTTGGATGATGTTGCATGTCGGGTCATCGTTGAAAATCTACAACAAAATCATGTTGCTTTAGCAGGCAATCTTGTACACATTAATAACTAAGTGATATTAGTTGTAAAATGTCATTGTCTTGTTTTATTTATAATATAGAGGAAAAAATTTCCCGATATTAGCTGTATTGGCGAATATATAGCTTAGTATTGATAGTGTTATCACTTTTTTGAGCCACCCTGTATATATATACCGTATATACTCACAAGACGACCTTTTTTCACCAAAAACCTACATTCAAAGTGGGGGGTCATCTTCTAAGCGAGACTATAATTATTTCAAACCACATCGTCGTCCGCAGGTGCCAGGTAGCGTTTCGCATGATAGACAGGTCCTCGTATAACATAGCGGTTTGATAGCATGTGTTGTTTTTACTGTATATACAGTCAAAGATTGTCTATTGCGCTCTTTTGATGTTGTATGTTTTTGTTATTGTGTTTATTCTTGAAAAATTGTTTTCTCTTTCACTTTTTATTTACTAATGACGAAGACAACAACGCGTCGGACAGTCGCAATTAGATTTATTTACATTTCCAGTACTCTATTATGAATAAAAGTTCGCCTCGTCTTAAAAACGGGTCAACGCTAAAATTGACTATTGTGTTTCTAAAGTGAGGGGGTCGTCTTATAAGTAAGTCGCCTTATAGCCTATATAGCGAATTCAGAAACATAATTTTATATGCACAATGAAGTGAAAATGTATTGTTTATCGTAACTAAACATGAACATGAACGTATGAATATACTATATACACACGTAGTGAGCAAACATCAATGTACAATACACATTTTTGTAAATGCAAATATATGTACACACACAGATTTGAACATCAATTCGAAAATAGAGAAAAATTTATTGAAACGAGGATGTAATATACAGTAATATAGTAAAAAACAAGACTCTTAGATAATTAGTGATGTAAAGGGTAGAATGATGATTTGCTGCAACACTGAGGTCATATATATTTTTTTATTCCATAGGTATTGAGTCGATTTTGAAATAGTTGTCGATTATCTGAATACTTTGTCATCATCGAGTTTGTTCCATAATTTAGGTCCAGCACTGGAGATACACATACTTTTTTCTGTAGTTATGCAAATCGTGCTTTGAAATCTCATGGAATTCTAAGATTATGGCCGTGCATCGTTATTGTTCCTTATAAAATATGACTATATTATGGGGGAGCAGATTGCAATAAGCTTTTTACACAATAGAAAATGTTTTTAGTCGATATCAGATCATTTCAAACATTTAATTTTAAGAAAAAGTGGGTTTGTGTTCTCAAAATAATTTGCATGATTAATGAATTTCAACTCTTTATTTACAAAGTCAGCCATTGTCGGCCCAGCCTCACCAGCCAAAGTCGGCCGTAGTCAGCTCATGTTTTTAACATACGGGTTATCACTGATAATATTGCCTGCAAATCTACTTGGATAACATGTGATCATACGTCATTATAGGGTTATGTGCCAAATATGTGCCCAATATGTGCCAACCATCTCAGTTTATAAATGAATTGTATTATTTGTAATTGTATAACCTATCTGTTAAACATGTTCTTAAAACTAAATAGAGTACATAAAAATTTACTTTTATATACATAACATTATGTGCTAAATATATGCTTAATATTTTCCAAAATGTGCCTAATTGTTCAAAAAATTTTATACCGGTTTAAGTCACCAATGTTGATACATGATTCCAATTTTAGTGCAATACAAGATAAAAATTTTTCTCTACTTTCAGATAATTAGGCTGTAGAGTGGTTCCTCGGCAGTAGTATTTTAGGGTTTAAAGAGTTAATGCTCGTTTTTGTATGTTAAACATTTTAAAAATTTTAGTCTTGTAGGTGAACCCCAATATTTCACAGCAATAAAATAAATAAGGAAAAATGAGGGTATAATATATCTTCAAACTATTTACAGGTAATAAATATTTACATCGATATATAATGGATAAATTCGAGCAATACTTGTTTCTAAGTAGTTAATATGCTGATTCCATGATAATTTGTCATCAATGAGGACACCTTAAATATTTAGTTTTCCAATGTTATATCTCCAATATTCTATGTTAATTCCATCAATTTGAATTGATTTATTTTCATAAAGATTTTTTTTCAAAATAAAATTTGTTTTCTTGACATTCAAAGATTATTTATTACACTGAAACCATCAACTCAATATTCATAATTCACTACTCACATTTTACTAATTTAACTTAGTAAATTTCCTGAGTATATTAAACATGTATCATCAGCGAAAAGTAAACATTTTAAGTTTGAAACTATAGATATCATTTACAAGATAAACAACAATGGGCCTAGTATAGAGCCTTGCGATACTCCACAGGAAATGCGCTTCAACCCTGAGTTCACATTATTAAAGGAAACAAATTGATAACGATTGTGAAGGTAATCTTTCATCCAAGAAAGTGCACACCCCTAATACCATTATGTTCGAGTTTTCTGATAAGTATAGTGTGATCAATAGTGTCAAAGGCTTTTTAAGACCGATAAACACGCCAAGAGTTATTATCTTTTGTTGCCTACTTGTACTGTAAACGTTATTTCATTTACACTGATGATGGTACGATTTTAGTAGAAGCCGTGTTTGGCTAAACTACTGACTCATGATTTTGCAGCATTTTGTTTTCATGCACGGAGCAAAGTTGGGGTATTACTGTGGTGACGTGAAACTCTTACTGAATGATTTCAAGCTGATGAAACCAACCTTCTTCTTCACAGTTCCACGTCTGGTCAACAAGATATATGATAAGGTTGAATAAATATGTGCTAGGATAATATTTTTGGTTTTTTTTTAGCTCCTTGAGCTTATCCTTGAGCTTATGCTCATGATCTCTGTGTACTATTTGTGGCCTTTTTGGCCTCTTGTTTTAATATCTAAATGAGTATTTTGAGGACTGCTTGGCCGCTTGTTTTAATATCTGGGGGCCTGGAGGCCTTAGAGGCCTTTGGTGATTTTTTTCCTCTTGGTTTTAGTTTGTTTTTTGGTTTTTATTTATTTTGCAACAATTGTTTTTTTTAAGTTTTCATTTATATTCAAGCATCTTAAGTGCTTCTGTTTTTTTGACAATTTGTATTCTCTTTTTGTTTTTTGTTATTCATGTTTATTTTAGCACACCTGAGCTTATGCTTTTCTGATCGGAGGATGTCCGTTGTCCATCCGATGTTAACATTTTCTTAAGAACTCTTCCCAAGACCCGCTTATTGCCGAGGTCTGCTATTTATCAGATATTGTCCTTGGCTTGGTCTTTCTAAATTTGTTCATGTATCATCATTGCTGGTGGTGGAGGTGATTTCTGCTGATGTTGGCATTTTCTCTAAAATCTTCTCAAGAACCACTTAGCGCAGAAGTCTGCTATTTAGTAAATATTGTACCTGGGTTCTCTTATGGATTTTTTCACGGTATCATCATCACAGCTAAGGGAGGTGACTTCTGCTGAAGTTAATATTTGAATGTTATTTGAAAAATTTATTTCATCACGAACTGGTTATCGCAGAGTTCTGTTATTTGGCAGATGACGTCTTTGGGTTGGTCTATTCTAGATTTTTTCATGGCATCACCATTGTTCAAAGGGGAGGTAACTTATGACAATGTTCATATTTTTTATTTGAAAAATTTTTTATTAAGAACCGCTTATCACAGAGGTTTACAATTAGGCAAATATTGTCCTTGGGTTGATTTCCTCTAGATTTGTCATCGAAATATATATCGATGATCATCGAAGCTAGGGGAGGTAACTACCGATGTTCGTATTTTTGTCTTAAAAATTTGTTTCTCAAGATCCAGTTATCGCAGAGTTCTGCTATTTGGCAGATATTGTCTTTGGGTTGGTCTCTTCTAGATTTGTTCATAGTATCGTCATTGCACTTAAGGACGTAACATAAGTCGATGTTCGTATTTTTAGCTCACCTGAGCTAATGCTCGGTGAGCTTTTCTGATCGAAGTTTGTCCATCGTTCGTCCATCCATCCGTCCGTCCGATGTTAACATTTTCTTAAAAAATCTTCTCAAAAACTATCGCAGAGATCAGCCATTTGGCAGATATTGATGTTCGTATTTTTAGCTCACCTGAGCTTATGCTCAGTGAACTTTTCTGATTGGAGTCCCTCCGCCCATCCGTCCGTCATCCGCCCGTCCATCCGTCCGATGTTAACATCTTAAAAACCGCTTGTCGCAGAGATCTGCCATTTGGCAGATATTGTCGTAGGGATAGTCTCTTTTAGATTTGTTAATGGTATCGTCATCGCAGCTAGGGGAAGTAACTTCTGCCCATGTTCGTATTTTTTCTTAAAAAATCTTTTTCTCAAGACCCGCTTATCGCAGAGGTCTGCTATTTGGCAAATATTGTCCTTGGGTTGGTCTCTTAGATTTGTTCACGGTATCGTCATCATCGTTAGGGAAGGTAACTTCTGCCAAGGTTAGTATTTTTTCTTGAAAAATCTTTTCAAGAGCCGCTTATCGCAGATGTCTGTTATTTGGCAGATTTTGTCCATGGGATGGTCTCTTCTAGATTTGTTCATCGTATTGTCGTCATAGCTAGGTGAAGTAACTTCTTTAAAAAATTCAAAAGTCTCAAGAACCGCTCATCACAGGGGTCTGCCATTTGGCAGAGTATCGCAATGAGTATTGTCGAGTATCTGGCCTCTTGTCTTGTTTCGGTGTCATAATGGGTATTTAGAGGTGTGGGTTGCCGTGTTAGCCATCAAACTTACAGGCGTGGGTTGCCGTGTTAGCCATTAGGTAATGGGTATTGTCGGGTCTCTTTGGCCTCTGTCTTGTTTTAGTTTCATAATGGGTATTGTTGGGTCTCTTTGGCCTCTTGTTTATTCTTATATCAGTGTTGATAGTGACAGTTGTTCTTTTATTACCATAAATAAGCTATCTTTATACTGTGCATCATTATACAGGATAAGTTGTCAATTCATAGCCCTTGTTTTAAAAGTGTCTTCAGTATGTAATTTAATTGTATTATCTGTATCTTATATGAAGAGTAGTGTGGTTTTAACACAGCAGGCATTATTCAAATGTAAAGCATTCATTCCACAGTCTTGTAGACACCCCACTGTGTGATGTCTGCTAGTTGCAACCTAATACACAGTCTAGTTTGTATCATGCAATAACCCAATAAATGTACAATACAGTAGTAGGATATTTGTTGCTCTATTATAAAGCAGTAAAATTCAATGAATAATTCTCGCAGTCAGGAATCTTTATGCTAATACTGGACACATTGAGTGAGTAACCTTACTTGATACTATTTATGAATTGAATTTAAATTGTAATAACTGAAATTAGCCAATCATGTTGATACAGCTACTGAAATTGTATAACATGTAGTTCATATTTAGACATTTAGAACCAGTGGCGTGAATGGAGAAAGGTCAATTGTCTGCCCAGACTTGGTGGGTTTTTCCACACTAGGTGTTTTCCCCCACCCCATATAAGTGAGGCTAATCAGACTGTTGTGTTAACCACATTGATAGGCTAGCATTGTAAAGGGCCTATGATGGCCTATCGCGATTACTTCCGTAATCCGCCTATAAATACATACACATACATACTAGATACTATTTATGAATTGTATTTAAATTGTAATAACTGAAATTAGCCAATGGTGCTGATACAACTACTGAAATTCTATAATTGACTTCATACATGTATATATCTGCTACCTTCACTATTACTTTATTCAATCTCATTTGTTATTTAGTCCATTTTTAATCTACTTGAGCCTATGTTCGGTGAGCTTTTCTGATCGGACTTTGTGCGTCGTCCATGTTAACAAAAAATGTTAACATTTAAAAAAAAATCCCGAGAACCGCGTATCGCAGAGGTCTGCCATTTGGCAGATATTGTCCTAGGGTTGGTCTCTTCCAGATTTGTTCATGGTATCGTCATCGCAGCTAGGGGGAGTATCTTCTGCCGATGTTGGTATTTTTTTCTTAAAAAATCTCAAGAACAGCTTAAGAGGTTCACAGAGACCTGTATTTTCTTGTTTTAGTGTTGTGGGTAGTAGGTACGTTTAGTGGGTATTGTCGGGTCTCTTTGGCCTCTTGTCCTATTTCAGTTTTGTAATGGGTATTGTCGGGTCTCCTTGGCCTCTTGTCTTGTCTTGTTTTGGTGTCACATGGGTATACTCGGGACTCTTAGGCCTCTTGTCTTGTTTTAGTGTCGTAATGGGTAATTGGCCTTTTGTCTTGTTATAGTAATCATAATTTGGCCTCTTGTTATCTCTTTTTTTCTCTCTTTTCTCGCTCTTTTTTTCTCTCTTTTCTCGCTCTTTTTTTCTGTCTTTTCTCTCTTTTTTTTCTCTCTTTTTTTCTTTTTTCTTTCTTTTTTCCCCTCTTTTTTCTCTCTTTTTTTCAGCTTACCGTCTTGAGGCCTCTTGGGCCTCTTATCTTTGAAAATTTTCTCAAGAACCATTCATCGTAGAGGTTTGCCATTAGGTGGATATTCTTGTTGGGTTGGTCTCTTTTAGATTCATTAAGCATAAATCTTCTCAAGAACAGCATGTCACAGAGCTCTGCTATTTGGCAGATATTTCCCTTGGGTCGGTTTCTTTTAGATTTGTTAATCATATCATCATCAGTCCATAGGGAAGTAATTTATGGTGATGTTTGTAATGTTACCTAAATCTTCTCAAGAGGAACTCTGCTGCGATTTGGCAGATAATATCCTTGGGGTGGTCTCTTAGATTTGTTAAGCATATCATTATCAGGCCAAGGCGGTAGGCGTAATTTCTACTGATGTTTGTAATTTTACTTTAAAAAATTTCCAAACAGACTTAAATTTAGCAAATGCTTTTAAAGTTCCAGAAGTGTTTTTAGGCCTTCTTGCCCTTTTGTTTTAATATCTGTATGAGTATTTTTAGGCTTGTTTGGCCTGTTGTTTTAATATCCGAATGAGTGTTTTGAGGCCTGTTTGGCCTTCTGTTTAAATATATCCAAGTGTTTGTAGACCTCTTTGGCCTTTTTTTATATCTGAATAAGTGTTTTGAAGCCTATTTGGCCTCTTGTTTTTAATATCCAAATGTCTAGAGGCCCTCCAGTGGGAGGTTTTTGGGCTTTTTTGTTCTTTGTTTTTTCAGTTTTTGTTTGTTTTATGGTTTTTATTTATTTTGTAACAAGTGTTCGCATATACATCCTAGCATCTCAAGTTTTTTTTTATTTGACACTTTATATTCTTAGTTTGTTTTTCTCTTTTTTTAAAAATTTTTTTCCAATTGTCAAGTGAGCGTGTTGTGGCCTCTTTGGCCCCTTGTTTTAGTTTTTATTATTTTTATAAGTGTACATAGGTCGACTTGTAGGGTTGCGTTCGGGCGAGTAGAAATATCAAAAGCAGATATCTGTATGGACAACAAAAAATAAAAAACTGTTGTGTTTCCTAGTTGTTTTGTTCTTGCTAATGTCAAATTCACGATTTACTCATAGAAGTGCCATCTGCTACCATTTAATGATGTATAGTGATGCGTTGAGCAGATTTTTATTTCATTACATTAATGACCATTTGCCGCCGGAATACCAAAGGTACCGGTAAATTCATATTTAGATGATGAACAATGATATAGGATCAGGCTGATCGCTGATGAACTGTTTTTACATTATCAATGTTGCAATGTGGTGCCTTTCATGAATCAACTGTTAAGTGCTAAAAATTGTAAATTATGCTTTATTTCGAGTACTTTGAAAAATCGTAAAAAATCGAAAGTACTTACAAATTATATCATTTTACCAGAAAATTCTTGAACATTCGAGAGTTGCCGATGAGTGTTCTGTTACAGGACATTCAAGAGTTGCCGATGAGTGTTCTGTTACAGGAATGGTATGGAATAATGAATAATTATACTACTACTGGTGTTATAGTCATAGCAAGCTGAATAGTGGGTATTTAAAAGTCATAATTTTTCTACTTACGCTAGATCATAAACTGACAATATTTCACAACTAGACTCCTTATCTCTGGTGTCTATTATTAGATACATTCCGTATACTACTAAGTCGTCAAATTCATTTGTCGATTATCTTATTCTGGAAACAAATCTGTGAAATTATAGAAGAATCAATAACGGCATCTGTATGAGTGTAATAAAGTGTTGAAACAATAAAGGTAATACCTCTCGAGACAGACTTGACTACTTGACTACCCATCAATAATGATTTATATATGTGTACCGGTAATATGTTTCTTCAGGCTTATAGAATGAAACTAATCAAACGTGTAAGTGACAAGAAATCTATATTGAATAATCAGACAAGAGAGGGTTGATGATGAATTAATGAAGGAAAATTTGCTGTAGAAACTATATACAGAAAATATCACAAAGTCACTCAATATTGTGTGTTTGTATCAGGTGATAGAAACAATAATCTGGTATACAATAGTAGCGAATATACGACTACATCATGGGTATAACAATGGAACAGTGGTATGAAATTGCTGGACATTAAATTTTTTGATACCCTTTATGCTTTCTACAGTAGTTCAGTATTAAGTGGGTATTTTTTCAGTAGTTTTGCTAAGTATGTCATGAACCATTGTCTATTAACTATGATTATTGCAAGTTTGAATACTATCAACTTCATATATATTATGTACTGGTATAATTCGACAGTAGTAATTTCCTCCTATCTTCCGGTCCAGTGTCGTCTCGACTACCGTATATTTTTGCCTGTCTGAGCTGCTTCCTTAGGGTAAGAGTAGTTTTTGTTTGGGTGTTCTACCTAACTAATTAATTAATCAACAAGAAATCTCAACAAACGCCATAGACTAGCATGATTTCCACAGTTTTTTAGCTACGTCAAACACGTAAAACACGCTGTGTTTTACATGTCTAATGGAGTGTTGTGAATGGTCTATACAAGATGTCCATTAGACCACGCTATAATCACAACCCATCTTATTAGTTTATTAAATCTCTATGCATGTTTTATCATGGATGTAATGCGGACAACTTCGGATTTGGCGTGCCAATTTGTGCGCTAAACAATCTCAGAACCATGAGTACTTGCTGTCTTTGCAGCTGCTCCATATCGGTGTATAATTTGGTTTAATTGAGTTTCAGTACTTGGAGTCCTTCAAATTCTTGAGCATTTACATATGCAAAACATTTCATCTATAATATACATTTTTCATATCGGGTGATAAAGACATTCTCTCGCTGTTTAATATACAAATGGCACATGTAATTTAGGTGATGTTCAACATAATATCGATCAGAGAGTAAGTATTTATGTAATTGTATCATTAGTACCTACCTAATCTTAGTGGGGGTGGTAATGAAGGTAGCAGGTTCAGGCCCTTTGAGAGGTAAAGTCTCTTAGGTTCATTTCTAAAATTGAATAATCATAGGAGTTAACTATGGTTACAGTAGCATGCTGCCTCTTACAGTAATAAATAAAAAATGTGATGTTATCTTGCATTTGCTATAATGCTATTTTATCATTGAATGTCCATTTATTATTGGTGACTTGCTCTCAGGTACTCACCTTAATTGTAATATTCCTATTCTCTTTGGAATGACCTATCAGAGATCATAAGGTTCTATCCAACAATCAGACATCAGGAACATTGCACAATTCAACACAGATGACTTGTAAAATCTTGGTAGATGGTAAATGGAATATTGTTAATAAGTCAATTGCATAAAAGGCAAGCCAGTTATGAGGCCATCTGTTCAAACATTGTCTAGTTGTCAGAGCAATGTCCACTCTCAGTAAATCGTGTCAAGATAACACGAAACTTTCTTGCCAGTCCTGTATGGCTAACTATTTACTAAATCGTCTTGAAAATGTAACGTGTCTGAAATACTGATCCGTGTACCTAATTTGAACGAAAAGATATTAACTCGAGCAAAATCTTACCAATAACCTATTTCCCCTGAAAATTCTATGTATACTTCTCAATATTAATAAGGGATCTCCCACATATTTGATAAAAAAAATATATGCACATAAATATATTATATCATCTTGATAAATCTAAAATACTATATAATGCATGTGTACATCGATCATGATGTAACTTCGAATGCATGTATACATCAATCATGATGTAACTTCGGAGGCATGTGTACATCAATCATGACATAATTTCGGATGCATGTGTACATCAATCATGATGTAACTTTGGATATTTTTACCAGAGTCTATAATAAAATCTATGAAAGATTGATAACTGTGTGATTATCCCATCATTAATTGGAACAAGACATTGTATCAGTAACATATGCAACCTCTACGACTGTCTATTACTACCTACCTAGGTGCCGGAAGTACGGTGAGGGATCTGGTCCCATTCTTTGATCGGAGCTTCTCACAGCTGTTGGAGTGAGTGTTGCAGGTGTGTTCTTTTTGGTTGATATGGCAGTCTGGAGCATGTCTCATCCATGTTCTATGAGACTGAGGTTAGCAGATCTAGTGGTCCACTCTAATGGACTCATCCCTGAGGTGTACGATTAAGACATTCGCCCAGTGAGGATACGCATTATCATCCATCAGAACAAAATCAATTTCATTGGCCTCACAAAAGGGTTGATGATGGCGTCTCAACACCTAGCATCAGTCAAGGAATCATTATCGACGACATTATCTGGAGAGATGTACACTACCGCAACATGATGCCGCCTAAACCATTATGGAGCCTCCGCCATATAGGTCAAGTTCAACCACTGTGGCTTCAGAATATCTTTCACTTAGATATTTCCACACTCGTACACATCTGTCTGAGACTCATCAGTTAATAAAACTTGGTTCAACTGATGTTGCGCCCATGTGACATATTCTTGGCACGATTCAAGTCGTATTGCTTGGTGGTCATGAATCCACGATACATGTAATCCTACATGTAATGGTTTGTGTGGAAAAGCGCATTCCCGATATATCACGGAGGTTTGGCTGGAGTGTTGTTACGGTGATAGTGTGATATTGAAGAGCAGTGGTGGTGACATAAGTCCTGGGCAGCCATTGTGACCCTTGGGACGACTACCACTGAAAGTTTTACTTCTTGATTCAGTGTTCAGGTATCGTGCCCATGCTCGGGAAAATACACTTTGTGACGCATTCAATTCTTCAGTTATTTCACGCTGACGCATACCCTCTTACAGCTTACAGCTCTTACATCACTCTGGTGAAGTTCACACCATTCACATAGAGAGAGGCGTTGCTATACAGAAGGCATTATTGAAACAGTAGACATACCAAACAGCCAAAAGAGTGAAAAAAATTCCCCAAAAATAATGTTAGTGGCATATACAGAGAGACTAAATATTGAATAATGTAGTGTAAAATGTGGATTAGGTGTTAAATTAGTTTACCTTCCTCACATCTGACGTTTCTCCCAAAAATAGTCATAAATGGTATAAATGATGAAGATAAAATGCCATTAATTGACTATACAGTGCGAGTCAAAAAAAATGCCCCCCTTTTTAATTGCCCTGGGGGATGCCCATCATGTCAAATATTAATGTAATATATATATCTTTGGAAAAGTACATCTCTCCTCTTTCCAACGAGTGGTCAACCATCGAAATCCATAAATTCCTGACCAAGATATCGTGCTTTTACCGGGGTCACACAAAGTGCCAATCTGACCAAGTTTGTCTATTGCTGTTCATCGAGAAAAATTCTGAGCCAATGCTCCTGCAGCTCAGC
>WURV02191465.1:0-12367 GCA_011762755.2 Epimenia babai | reverse complement strand
GGATGGGTAAGAACCTCACCTTGGCCCTTCCCCGAACCAAAACCAGACAGCGCCGCTTTGTCCGGTGGCGCTGCTGTCGATGTCGCTCGTGCAGCCACGGAAGCCAAGCATGAGGCTCGCGCCGCGCTGGAGCACGTCAATCCGGATGACACCGATGTGATTTCCGGCGCGTCGGGTCGTGTTCGCACAATGGCGTTGATCGTCCGCCGCAACAACAAGGACCTGGACTACTGCCAGCTAGTCGGGGTGGACCCGATCCACGACCTCGGGATCTCCGACATCGGCACCCATCTGGAGCAGGCGCTCTACAAGGAGATGGACCAGGCACTGATGGAGGCCATCCAGCGCTACTACAAGGTCACGCTGGAGTACTTCCCGGATCCCGGGTTGAACGATCAGGAACGGTTCAACACCGAGTGGCACAAGATCATTCCGAACGACCTGACGCCGACCGGTCGGGCGCTTCTGCTGCAACTGCAGAACACCCGCAGCATGATTTCGAAGGTCCCCCCGCGTGACCCCGGCCCGGATCGCCCGCTGCGGGAAACCCAGTTGCTGCAGGAACTGCGTGACCGCCTGTTGGCCGTGCTCGACGGGCGCATCACCGAGGTGAAGCGGCTGCTCTCGAAACTGTTGCAGGCCGACGTAGCGCAGGCGGACCAGTACCTCCGCGAGCGATTCGTCGGCATTGAGTTGGCCACCCGCGCAATCACTCGAGGACGCACCACGTCGGCGTGGATCGGGCGCAATCGCGTGCAGACGCTCAACATCTTCGACCCCGACCTCGGCAATCCGACGGTCGCGCAGGCTGTTGACCTCGTGATGTCGATTCCGCCGGAAGAGTGGTCACTGCTGATGGAGGTCAACTCCTGCCGCCTGTTCCGCACCCAGGTCGTGGCCGGCATTCGCCCGTTGAAACTCTGGACCAGCGGCTTCATGCTCGACGCTGGCGGTCCGTTCGAACGGTCGCGGCTGGAAGAACAGAACCCGCCGGGGGTGTTGATGCGCTTCACTCCGGATGGCTGGCCGAACGCGATACCGGTGCTGCCCGACCGTGGGCCGACGCCGATCCGCCAGCGCCTCACCGCGCTCGTGGAGGACGCCCTCAAGATGCTCGGCAGCTCCGAGGCCGAACTCGACTACGTCGGCAAACTCGACCGGTTGCGTGAGCTGCGAATGGCGGTGATCGAGCACCTGCAGGCGTTCAGCAATGGTTGGGAACAGGTCCAGATCGGCCTGGCGAACGGCTCGGTTGCGCCGGGGAGTCTCTGGAGCGAACTCGCCGACGCCGATGCGGGATTCCGCTTCACCGAACGAGATCTGGACGAACTCAATCTCTGCATCCGCCAGGTGCTGCCGGAGTGGGCGGTGGGCCCATCGCGCCGTATCCCGGACTACACCTTCATGGGCGGTGCGGATGAGTACCACGCGATCGACCGCCTGCTGGGTTTCGGTTTGCCGGATGTGCGTCAGCAACTGCTCAAGCAGGTGCGGGGTACCGGACCGTTCATCGGCGTCACGTTTGCCCGTTCATCCGATGGGATCGTTGTCGATCACATCGACAAGGATGCTGGCGGGGCCGCTGCGAAGTCTCTGCAGGTGGGCGACGTGCTGGACATGCTCGATACCCACCCGCTGCCGGACTTCGGCGCGTTCATGGATGCGTGCCGGCTCACTCCGCTCGGCGCCTCGGTGGATCTCGCGATACTCCGCAACGGCGACGGACACACCCTCTCGGTTCCGATGGAGATCGCGTTTGAACCGGGTGTGACGCAGGTGATCCCGTTTGATCGGTTTGCCGAGCAGCGCCGCCGTGCGGGCTCCGAATCGGCAGACGGGTCGCAGACACAAGGCACCATTGACGGTTCCGACCGCATGATTGAACGAGGAGGCCCGCAGGACTTCCCGCCAGCCATCATCGGAGACCGCCTGGCCGAGGTGTATGGCTCATACGGCGAGCCACTCCGCCCCTCGTGGCGCAGCCGGCTGAACCTCGCGACCGCTGTGCCGTCGGACGAACTGGACGATGGCCGGCAGGAAGAATTCGAGGCTCGCGAGCAGGGCTACCACGTAGCGGGAACCTTCCACTCGCGGCTGTTCGAGGACGACCGCCGCCGCGTGTACATTCCGTTGGTGGACGCACTGCGCTTCATCGATGGCTCGAAGACCAGCGCGTTGCTCGGCATCAAACTGGGCGGAACGCGGTACGAGCAAACGAAGCTCTACAAGGCGCTGATCGCCGTCGCGGCGGCCTCTTCGCCGGATGGCGACCTTTCGCGGCTGGAGAACTACATCTACGCGAACTCGCCCGAGCCGGTGAAGAGCTGGGAAGAAGAGCGCGAGAACCTGTTGAAAGCGGTCGACCGCGAGGAACTGATCCTGACGATCGTGCTCAGCATGATCATCCTCTACGCCGGCATCATGATCATCATCATCATCTACCTGATGGTGAAGGAGAAGACGAAGGACATCGGCATCCTGAAGGCGCTGGGGGGCAGCCCCGACGGCATCAGCTCGATTTTCCTTTTCAATGGTCTGTTCATCGGTGTGTTCGGCGCACTGCTCGGGCTGTTGTTCGGCCTCACCGTGGTCAATCAGTCCAACTGGATTGAAGACCAGGTGGAGACGATCTGGGGCTTCCGCATCTTCCCGGCCGACGTCTACTACCTGACGTACATCCCGATGAAGACCACTCCCGAGACCTGGCTCTTCATCTGTGTGCCGACGATTCTGCTCGCGTTCCTGTTCGCGTTGTACCCCGCCAACAAGGCCTCCCGACTCGACCCGGTGCAATCGCTCCAGTACGAGTAGCGGACGAAGCCCCCGCGGATCGCCCCCGACGCGCCGTGTCGATCGACGCGTGGGCTGGTCCGGTCGTGGTTATTTGTGCGGTAACAACTGCTCGACGATCGCGTACTCGGCCTGTGCTTCGGCCAGCCGGTCACCGGCGGTGCGCCCATCGTTCGCACGGGCCGCATCTTCCAGGTGCTGGAACAACGTCATCAGCCGGCGCGCGCCGAGCGTACCAGCGCTGCTCTTGGCCGTGTGTGCAAGGTCCGCCGCCGACACCAGATCACCAGCGCCGAGGTAGCGGGTGATGGCCTCGATGCGAGTCGGCACATCGGAGCGGAACATCCGCAGCAGGTCGATCACCAGATCCGGATCATCGTCGGTGACCAGCTCGCGCAACGACTCGACAACGTTCGGGTCCAGCGAAGGCTCCGTCATTGCCCGGCCTTGAGATCCGATTCTGCCTCGAGCGAACTCGCTTCGTTCTCGCGCCGTGCCTTCAGGCGCAATTCCAGGCCCGGGTCCGTGAGGGCCAGAATCTGCGCTGCCAGCAGCGCCGCGTTGATAGCGCCGGCCTTGCCGATCGCCAGCGTGCCCACGGGAATGCCACGAGGCATCTGCACGGTGGAAAGCAGGGAGTCCAGGCCGTCAAGCGACCATGCCTTCATCGGCACGCCGAGGGTCGGCTTGACGGTCTTCGATGCCACCACACCGGCCAAGTGGGCCGCGCCACCGGCTGCCGCGATGAAGACCTGCGCACCACGCTCTTCGCAGTCGTGCATCCAGCGCACCAGCGCGTCGGGCGTGCGATGCGCGGACAATGCCCGCACGTCGTGCGGGATGCCGAGATCGTCGAGGGTCTTCGATGCGTGTTCCATCGTGTCCCAGTCCGAACGGGACCCCATTACGACGCCGACCTTGACCTTGCTTTCACTCATGTCACGAGCCCTGTGTTGCGCTGCCTTCGGGTGTGGTCCGGGGTTGTGCGGCGGATCATGCCATGCGACAGCGCGGCTCGCAGCCCTTTCACGCCCTCACCGGGCGTTCTCGTCAGGATGTCCAACCTGGTCAGATGGCGGAATCTGATTGACGAAACCCGGCCATCCGCGCCATGCTGCCTCATTCGTTGTGCAATCGTGCTCTCCGGTTGCAACATTTGGCCGGCTGTCCCGAGCCCGCTCAGCGTCCGTGTCGATCAAGGTCCTGTGTTATTGCAGCAAAGAGACGCTCGTCCCCGAGTCCTTCTGTGGGGAAGAGATGACGTGCTCCAATTGCCAGCAGCGCTACGTGCTGCCGCGCCGTTGGCGTGATCTGGGCCGCCCGGTGCTGGACCTGGACCTGCAGCCCGACGAGTGGGTCACGATCGTTTGCGAATGTCACAACCCGATGGATGTGCCGACGAAGTTCGCCGGACGTCGGATCAGTTGCGAAGACTGCGGCGCCATTCACGGCGTGCCGGAACTCCACATTCCCGACACCAACGCTGCCGGGCAAGACCTGGAAGCGGTGCGCACCAGCATCGAACTGGAAGCGCAACGCAGCGCTTCGCAGTCTGACGTGCGCTACCCCACTGATGATTCCGCGGCTTCGGTCACGCGCAGCGGGTCCGGCTCGGGCTCGCGCCACGGCATCGCCGCCCGCGTGGGGTCTGGCGGAGGCAAACGCCCCACGCCCCCGTCGTTGCCCGAGCCCGATGACGACTACGATGACTACGACTACGATGACTACGACGACGAGCCGGACGACGGGGACGAACTCCCATTCACCTCCTGCAAGCGCTGCAAGGCCGAGTTCGTCGAGACCGACCCGTACTGCCCGGAGTGCGGCGCACACCCGGCAACCGGCCTGACGCACCCCGACCCCGACGCCCAGGATGCCTTCGCCGCGTATCAGCGCAGTGGCGGCCGCCGGCAATCGGGACGTTCCGGTGCCACGCGCGGCGGTTCGGGTCGCACGCTCTCGCGCAGCAAGACGGCGGGCGGTGCGTCACGCGGCAAGACACGCACGGGCGGCAAGAGCCTCGGCAAGTCCGGCGGCACGTCAAGCGGTAGCGGGAACCGCCGGAAAACCGCCAGCGGTGGCGGTGCAGGTGGTTCCGGTTCCAGCGGCACTGCCAGTGGCGGCAAGGCTCCCCGGCCACGCAGCGGTGGAGGTGGCGGCGCGCGGGCCCGTAGTGGCTCGTTCCAGCGCCCGGACCGCAACAAGCGGCGCGGCAATCGCTGACCCGTCGTTGATTCCCGACGACCTGACCAACTTCGAGTACCGTGTCGAGCACAGCCGGCGACGTCGATCAATCGGATCGCGGCAGGTCCCCTTCTTCCTCGAAGCCGCCTCCTGAGACACCCCGGCGACGGCTTCCGGCACCGGTCCGACGCATGGCGTGGTTTCTCGGAATCCTGGCGGTGGTGATCGTTCTGGGCCTGCACCTCGTGGCGATCTTCTTCGGTCGCGCGCTCATGTATTTCCCGACTGCCACGTCGGACGGCGACTTCGACTACCTGGTCAGTCGCGGCTGGGAACGCTACCCGGTGGAAACCACTACCGGCATCACCATCAACGCGATGCGCCATCGTGGCCGGCTGTCCGACGACGCGGACCCCGGCGATTCGACCTGGATCCTGTTCTTCGGTGGCAACGGCGCATCGGTCGTGGGCAATTGCCTGTCGCTGGAGTCCGGCATCGGGCCAGACCTGCGCGTGGGAATGCTCGTCGGAACGTACCGCGGGTATGACGGCTCGAGCGGCTCGCCCGAACAGCCGGGGATCTCGGCAGATGCGCGTCACCTGGCAGACCTGATGATGGAAAACGGCGTTCAGCCGGACCGGTTGATCATTATCGGGCAATCCCTCGGTACCGGAGTGGCCAGCCAGTTGACCCGCACTCTCACCGACGCCGGGACGCCACCGCGCGCACTGGTGTTGGTATCGCCGTTCCGGTCGATGGCCGCGATGTTCGACCGTACCGTGTGGCCGGTCCCGGTCGGGTGGGTCTGCCCCGATCCGTGGCGGAGCGACAAGGCGCTCGAAACCGTCACGTGCCCGACGTTGATCGTGCACGGTGAAAGTGATCGTGTAATCCCGATCGAGCACGGGCGGTGGCTGGCCGCCAACCGGAATGCCGAATTCGTGGAAGTGAAGTACGCCGGGCACAACGACATCTGGGGACACGACGCGACGCTGAACGCCACGCAGGCCTTCCTGCGCCGGATCATCGACGGGCAGGCCACCACCCCGTAGGCCGCGCGCACACTCACCATCGGGCAGGCGTGTCGGAGTGGGCGCAACCGAACCGCAGTTCGATCGGTACCGTTATCAACAGCGGGTGTGTATGCTGGATCCCCGGCGCACGGGGACTCCCGAGACAGGCGGACGACCACGACATGAGCTTCTTCCGCGAACTCTTCAGCCGGCCGGTTACGGCCCGATCCCTGCGAGACAAGCTCACGGAGGTGGAGAAGAACCGCCGCCGCACGATGCTCGAGATCCGCAAACTGGCGAGCCGCCAGGCGGAACTGGTCGAGCAGATCAAGAACGAGCGGAAGGGCGGCAACAACCTCGAGGTGGACTACATCTGGGAGGACCTCAAGGCGATCAAGTCCGAGTCGGCGATGCTCAAGAAGGAGGTCCGCGTCTACAACCTGGAGGGGATCACCCTCAAACGGTACATCCGCGGACTGGAGCGTCTGGAGAAGTCGGGCGACAAGGAAACCGCACGCAAGCTGATTGAACGCGTGAAAAACAGCGGTCTGGACGCGCGGCTGGCGGCCGTGGACATCGACGACCAGGAATACCTGCAGGAATTGCAGGCCACCCTCGACGACGCGGGCCTGCAGGACGAGATGTTCGAGCAGGAGTTCCAGGAGGATCCGGAAAAGCTGAAGTTCCTGGCGCAGATTGACGAAATCAATGCAGCCGAGGATGCCGGAGATCTGGAAAGCGCGCTCGAGAAGGAGACGCGGCTGCGAACCGAGTTGGAGCACGAGGGCGAGTCTGCCTGACTGTTCTCGCCCGCAGCCCGTCAGGGAGCGCCGCCGGCACGGTCTGTACGTCCGCTATCGCGTTCCACCACCCGCGGGTTCATGCTCGATCAAACCAACCGCGTCCGCCACGTGCCGGCATCTCTGGTGCTGGCCGTCTGCTCCCTGCCCGTTCTGCCGCTGCTGGTGATCGGCTGCGCCCTTGCCGCACCCAAACCGGGGGCGAGCCAATCGAACCAGGGCCCGAATGACGGCCTCTATCAGGCACCGGTGATCTCGCGACAATCGGATGTGGGCACCGGGTCCCGGCATGAACCACAGATCCGTGTCCGCATCGAAGAACGCCGCGGCGAATCCGATGTCGTGGTGTTCTGCAGCGGCCCGAGTACCCTCGAAAGCGCGGTACGCCGGGGGCGCGTGCCAGCCGAGTGCATTGTGCAGGCCCCCGAAGGCGGCGGACTCATCGTCAACGGTTCGAGGTTGCAGACGGATCGCGTGACGTTCCTGGCCGACGATCCGACAGGGCAGACCTTCCAACTGGTGGCCGGTGATTCAGACCCGTTGCCCGTTCGTGGTTCGCTCACTCTGCAGCGCTCGGCCAATGGCACGTTGGATCCGGTGGTCACCATCGGCATGGAAGACTGGGTGCGCGGTTCGATTCTCGCTGAGATGCCATCGTCGTTCGGACCAGAGGCTCTGCGTGCGCAGGCAATCGCGATTCGCACCTACGGGCTCTACAAGCTTCTCGCTGACGATCAGCGTGTAGACAGCTCCCGCGAAGGCGAAGAACGCACGAGCCGCCGGGACCGGGGATTCGACGTTGCCAGCTCGGTCGCGGACCTTCGCTACGGTGGCATGCCGTACGAAGGCACCGCCGGCAACGACGCCACCGATGCGACACGCGGCAAGGTGCTGACGTATCGGGGTCGCGTATTCGTCGCCTACTTCCACTCCACCAGCGGCGGCGCGACGATCCCCGCGTGGCAGTACTTCGGCAATTTCCGCAATTTCCAGCCGTTGTCGGGCACCGTGGCGCCGTACGACGGGAGTTCGCCGGTTCACGAGTGGTCGCTCACGCACAAGTGGGCCGACTGGCGCGAGAAGCTGTTGAATGCCGGGCTGCCCGAGGGCCAACTCGGCACCCGCCTGACGAGCGTTGCGCGGATCTATCACCCCGGCACCGACGATGTGCCCGATCCGCTGGAGGTGGACCCGTCCCGTCGACCGATGGCGTTCGAACTTGGTACGGATACCGGCTTCGTGACGGTCAGGGCAACCGACCTGCGGCGGATCATCGGCGGCAGCCGGCAACTGATGCCGAGCACCGCGTGCGTGATCATCCCGCACGGCGATACGCTCACGCTGAATGGACAGGGCTGGGGCCACGGCGTCGGCATGTGTCAATTCGGCGCGAAGGGCATGGCCGTCGATGGTGCGAGTCACCATGAGATCCTGGCGCGCTACTACCCGGGCTCCTCGGTGACGCGCTGGTACTCGCGCTGACCCGGGACCGAACCTGCGGGCGGATCAGTCGGCCCATTCGGGATAACGAATCGGCATCAGATGCGTCACGCAGTTCAGCGCGGTACTGAAAACGCGACCGGCTGGCCGGCAATGCTCGGACGTGGAATCCCACGAGCCGTACACGGCGTGATCGGTGTCCACGTCGAGGCGCTGTAGCGCGCCGAGCGTTGCGCGGACCGACGGATCCCAGCGTTCGCGGTCTTCATTGCGGCCATTCAGCGCTACCGCCAGCGCGCCGAAGTGCCAGGCGTACAGGTCCACCTTGCCCTCCAGCGGATTCGGCACCCCGGGTACCCCGTGGAATGCCGAGTCGCGCAGGCGGCGCTGCCACGTGCGTGCCAGGCGGGAGTAGCGTTCGTCCTCGAACTGCATCAACTCGCAAGCGGCCATCAACTGGCGGCTGTACAGCGGGCTGGTCTGCATCTCACGGCCCAGTGACCGGTACACGATCACGTCACGGTCATCTCCGCGGACGACAGTGTCGAAGTGGGAGAAAATGCCGTCGGCTACCGGCTTCAACATCGAGATGCCGATGCGTTGGCCCATCGCGAGAACCAGAGCCATCAACCCCGTCACCGCGGAGTCCGGCAATCGGCTGGAATCTCCGTAGCGCCAGCCGGTTCGTTTGCCCGAGGCCGTCATCTGGGTCGCGACGATGCGACTGATCGCGGCGCGAGCGCAATCGAACAGCCATTGATGGCCGAGTGCCTGGTAGGCGTCAACGAACGCCCAGGCTGCGAACGCATGCGCGTAAGTAGACCACTGGCGGTGCTGCGCGGAGAAGCCGATGCTTCCGTCCTCCGAACTCTGTTCCGCCAGCCAGCCGAGCGCGCCTTCCAGCACCCACGCATCTTCATCTTCCGGTTCCATCGAATGGCCTGCTGCCAGGAAGGCCATCGTTGCCATCGACGTGATGGCCACGCGCATCGGGAGTTCATCCCGGCCGCGGCAAATCACGCCGTCGCGGTTGGCGTACTCCCCCGTGCGACCCGCGGCGCGTCCGCGCAGGGCAAAGTCATCCGGACTCCACGAGCCGTCTTCGTTCTGGTGGTCGCGCAGCCAGCGCAGTGCCAGGAACACCGAGCCACGTGCCGGTAGTGATTCCAGCCCGTCCCGACGGGCTTCGTGTACACCCTGGCGGGGGCGCGGTCCGGCTGTACGTGAGAGGGTGAACGTTACGCTCGGCAGGTTGTCGCTGGCCGGTTTGCCAACGTTGATTGCGGGTTGCAGCCGTGATCGCGCGCGCGACACGGTCAGCCCTCGCGTGGCGCCGCGAAGCGACAACGGTGCGTCTTCCGAATAGCCCACCCACCGAAGGTGAAGGCGCGCCGACGGACGCCGATCCCGGTTGACCAGCACCGCCAGTTGCAGCAGATCGCGCAGCACGGTGCCCGACGCTTCCTCGGGTTCTACCTCCCCGATGAGATGGGTCCGGTCGCCAAGCGCGTTCAGCACTTCGCGGCGCACCAGTTCGAGCTTGCCGAGCCATCGCCGGGGAGTCTGCTCGGGAAGTCTGCGCCGCATGCCGCCGTCCACCCGGATCGCAGGCTCCATGCCATCGGGGTTCACCACCAACACCGGGTCGCTCTCGCTGGCGGGGTCGTCCTGCACGATCGAATCGCGACGACCAGGGCCGTCCACGATCGACAGCCGGACCAGCAGCCATCCACCGCGAGGTCGCTTGACCGCAACGATGTACCGGGGTGGAACATCACGCAGACCAGCGACGACCGTGTCCATCAGACGGATCGTACCGCCGAGGTCGGCATCTGGCGGGATCACGAACACCACCGCTGGCGGGTCGAACTCTTCGCGGGGTGGCATCGGAGCGCCACCAAGCGGACGCACCGGCTCGGCTGGCGGAGTGAACAGCGGGAGAAGGTCCTGCATCAGCGCGCCAAGCGTGCGCATGCGACCCCGTAGCAGAATGTCCTCGGGGGTTTTCAGCGATCCTGATCCGGTGACGACCCGGCCGCCGTCAGCGGTAGGGGATACCACCACAAACCGGCCGGCCAGTTCCTGGACCAGGTCGCGCTGTGTTTCGTCAGGATCAGCCAACGCCGGACGAGGGTGGCCCATCATGGCGATAGCCGCCACGATTCCGCACACGAGCACCAGCCGCGAGCGAACGGGCGCAGCCATCGGCCAGGGCCGATCAAGAAGGACCATCATGGAATTACCGTCGGGTTGCCGGGTCGGCACAGCGACACCCACCACGTGTCGCCACAGCAAGAGTGACCCATCCGGAGTCGGAATGCAAATTGTGGGTTGCCCGAGGCGGGCTGGTTGCGTTGAATTTCCGAATTGCATCCGTAGCGCAATCGAAACCGGCGAGATTACCTCACCGGAAGCTTGCCGCGTCCGTCGAGTTACTGAGTTGAGGCGCGGGAAACGGACGAAAGGTGTCGGTCGCGGCGCGGTCGGCGGTGGTCATGCGCCACTCCCATCACCCGGCAAGTCACCGTCCACCGTCCGCCGGGGCAATTCGATGCCTCCCCACTCGATCTTGGCGGTGGTCACGTCGGCGATGGGAAGGAGGGCGCGGCAGCGAGCCCACCACTTCGTCTGGAAACTGCTGATGTAGCCGCGGCTGCCGTCATCTGCCGGCGCGAACATCACCGCTTCGGACAGGTCCATCGCCCACCTGGGCAGCGGTGGTCCGACCCCGTCGGGTCCGAGTCGCGGCGCTTCGATCTCGTCGTCCGTGTCGTACCAGGCTTCGCCGTGGTCACGGACCATTGCGGCCGCGCCGAAGTTGAGCATCCGGACCGATGACGGCCAGTTCTCCAGCGGCCCGTGCCCGACCGGGTCGCTCGGATCGATTTGCGGGAGCGCTGCGAACACAGCGTTTCCTTCATCATGCAACGCGCCCGAGTCCGGTTCCTCGCCACAAAGCCATCCGACGACGAGTGCGAAGTGTCGTCGCATATCGTGCCGGGGGTTCTCGGCCTCGTAGGCGCAGAGGTTCCACAAGGTGCCGACCAGCGCCAGACGCGCCGCTGTGCGTTCCGGGAAGCCAGCGAGGAAGTTGACGAACTCCTCGGTCCACACATCCGGCGCGCGGGAGTCATCCGGCGCCAGCGTCACCGCGCACGGGTCCCACACCACCACCTGCGGGTGGTCGAGGCGGTTGCGGATGGCGGCGTAGTCGGCGACAGTCATACGCGACAACGCTGCCCCGCCGCCTTCTACTCCACCTCCACCGTAGCGCTCCGCGATCGCGTGCTTCCGACGCGACCACCATTACTTCGAGGAACTGGCACTCCAGTTCTGTTTCGCGCGAACACTTGCACATCGCTTCAATCACCAGATTCAAACCGCGTACTACTCATGGTAGAAGCCGTGCGGCAGTTGGGTGAAGATCGCTTTGGCGTCCGGGTGACGCGAGGCTGATCAGCGATGGCCCGATCGCGCCTGATGCCCGGCAACACTGACCTCGGGTGGTTAGCTCAGCTGGTTAGAGCATCTCGTTTACACCGAGAAGGTCGTCGGTTCGAATCCGACACCACCCATTGAAGTTACGGAGACGAAGCGGAGCGCGCGTACCCTGCGCGTACCTCCGATCGGCAGACTTGAGGTGCCGACATGAGCACGGACAACGAACTCCGCTGGCTTGCCGATCTGATCGGTGGTGACAGGCCGATCGAGGAAAAGTCGAAGCTGATCATGGAGCTGATCACCGAATCCCCGGTTGGCATCGGCAAAATCATCTCGACTCTTTTCCAGACACGAGCCGAGGCGGCCCGCCTTCGAATTGACCTGGCGTCAGCACGCGCAACTGTGGAAGCGACAACTACCGCGCTCCAGTCTGAGGTAGGGGGGCACGATTTCCTGCGGAGCCATGCGCAGGTTTGGGAGGCTCGGCACGTCGACGGCCGAGCGATCACGATCCTGTGCGGTGAGGGTGTCTTGTCGGCGTCGAAAAAGGCAGAGCGCCTGCTGACGTGCTTCCCCGAGGATCTGACCTTGACGCGTTATGGACGGCTCCCCTGCTCGACGTGCGGGGAGCAGTCGTTCGTCGATTCGTTCGGTTTCGATTTCTGCCGCGAGTGTCGGCCGGCCGAGTCAAAGAAGCTC
>WURV02191454.1:0-12368 GCA_011762755.2 Epimenia babai | reverse complement strand
GACGGGTTTACTCCAGCAATCGGGGATAAATGACTTGCTGAGGATCACCGCAGAAAAGTCAACTGGTGGGAAGTTTCAAACCCGCGACCTTTCGGTTACGAGTCCGGTGTTCCTACCTCTCGACTAACTGCTTCCCCACAACTAAACAAGAACAGGAACAACGGTGAATGGTTGACATGCACCTACCCGCTGGACTGACATGCTTGAAAGATGTGGCGGCCGGCTGACCAAGGGATGACCGCAATTCCTTGACCAATTGCCAGGCATTGAGTGCATCACACAGATTAATGTATCCCGGTGAACCGTTTATCACTGTCAAGTTGAAACATAATGTATCCCGGTGAACCATTTATCACTGTCACGGTGAAACATAATGTATCACGGTGAACTGTTTATCACTGTCAAGTTGAAACATAATGTATCCCGGTGAACTGTTTATCACTGTCACGTTGAAACATAATGTATCCTGGCGAGCCATTCATCACTGTCACGTTAAAACAAAAATCATCGTGTAGATATGAAAAGAGCAGTTTTTCCTGTATGGATTCAATCATACTTCATAATTTAGTAAACAAAACGATAAAGGGTCAATGTATAAGTGAGGACATAATGCTGACAAAAACACAATTCACAGTCCTTTTTTAAAGTCCATTATTTATCTGCAGTCCTTTATTAGTCAATGGTCCTTTAGTCGTCTGCAGTCCTTCATATTTGCTTGACAATGGTTAGATAAAACCTGAGAGAGGTAGAGACGAGAGGTTGGTGTACAGTTGGGCTGGCTGTTGGTGTGGGTTGGTGCCATAACGCAGGGTTAATTGAGTCCGTCCTGCGGCGTATTGTTGGCGGAAGTAACCGCAGATCGCATGATCGTATTGCGCAGTGTGCATGAAGGCCTGCGCGATCCGTACAGAGCATGCGACAAACGGTCATCCGCAGATCATGTGTGTATGCTACACAGCTTCAGTAAACGAAATAATAGACATGTGGTATTACTGATGTCTAGTATTTAGAAAGTTTGACAAACATCCCTAAATTAATTGTGAATAAGGACTCAAGTATGCGTCTAGAACACGGGATAAAGTTGTCGCGCCTCTAACTTTGAACTTTGATAAATGCTAAAACTTAGTCTTCCGCGCGATTAATATCACGGGTATTGTATCTGCGCTGAATATCTGCCATAAAATTCCTGCTAACGATGTCTAAGCCGTTAGATATGGTTATTAGTGATGTATAAATACTTATTTTCCTATCTTGCCTTATCTATAGCCATCTACAGCACATGTTGAGGGTTGAACTCAAAACTTTCCAAAAACATGGCATATAAAGTAATGTGACCTAAATGATACGACCTTTATGATGACATAACCATAAAAAATTGTACGACCTTTAATGCGAGTTCTTTGCGCAACTCAAGGCTCGTGTCTCCCCATTCACAAATCTCTTTTGCCAACCTGCATCCGACAAGTTAGGGTGTACGGAGTAAATCAAACAGACGCTGCAACCTGGCTAAAATAGAGATCATAAAACAGAAGCAATAATAGTTCATCGTTCAAGGTACAGAAGTCATCTTTAAATCAATATAACAGTGGTACAATTCACTTGAAGATTTCTAGAGTCGAAAAATTAAGAACTTGATAAATCTGAAAATTAAAGCAACCTGAAAACATAACAAAATAAAAATTTACAAAGTGTAAAAATAGTAAATCTGAAACTTGAACGAGCATTTGAACAATGTTGAACTGGAGGGATGTTAACAGTTGAGTCATGCGAACTCTACAGAATCACTCAATCCTGAAGTGATCCTTGCCTTTCAGTCATAAACGGTATTCACTAAAAACCAATCGCAACGGTATTCACTCAAAACCAGTCACAACGGTATTCACTCAAAACCAATCACAACAGTATTCACTCAAAACCAATCACAACAGTATTCATTAGAATGCAACACTCCCTGTAATCTGTGACCTCATTACAAACAATAATTTATTCACAGTCGCATTAATTAATACCACAGTCATGTAAAAGTCATACAAAGCGTGACATAAACCCATAGATGATCACCTAGATGTTACGCGACGCTCACCTGGGATAGTCGGCTGGGTCACACACGACCGTCACCCGTGAGTGGTTCTTAGCGGCTGCCCGCAATAACGTGACCCCTCCTTAATGATAAACATGACCCACGTGGTGTACGCGTGCATGGCTAACATATACACCATCACACACGCGAATGCTTTAAACATTTCATTCACAGAATCAATCACAGAATTCATCTATCAATATTTTGATATATAAAATACATTTAATAAACGTTATTACTCTAAAGAGTAATTCCTGTGCCAACTGTACGTTTTATAGTTACACAAACAATTCATTAGTTACAGTAAAACAGCAAAAATCAACTATGACTTAGAGAGATATATTAATAAAAAAAATATTAAAAAAAAAACAGAAAAATCATGTGTGTCCAACCTATATCTATGTTTTCTACGGCATCATCGACTGATATGCCTTCACGTGACACTGTCTCCACGAAGGGATACAGGTTGCAGACGACAATGCGAATCATAGAAAAGCCCTGAGATGAGATATCTTTTTGGTCGGACTGAGACATTCGGGCCAAGATACCTGCGCAGATAAAAAGTTGTAAGATTTTACACCGGCTGCGGGAATTTAACAAAACAATTTATAACACAAACGATAAACAATAACAAGGTGGCCACCAGATTTGAACAGATTTAAACTATATCAGTTTATTAAGTGATGATTCTATGGATTGATGGATTGTAAAAACTTGATTCAAAGTGACCAGTAATTCTAACAGAGATGATTTTATTCAATAAATCACGGGATTCCCCTTAAGGACCAATCGTTGTTAGTTGTGTGACATACCAGCATGCACAGCAGGGTGGAGAGTCTTGACACGACCCCCCAACATTTCTGGCGCTCCAGTAACCTCGCTTACATCTCTAAAATATACAAAATGCAACAATACCTACTGATATTAACATTAACATTAACTATTATATATCAAACACACTTCATCGTGTCTGACTCTAAAACATTTTTGGCTATTCCCAACAAATATAACAGCTGTTGATAGAATATCAGTACATGTAAAACAGCTTTTGAACTAAATCTTGTGAGATGTAGTACCTGCGAAATAAATTTCAATAAAATTGAATAATTAAAGGGTTAAATTGTTGGACATTCTTTGATAATTTGACATGAAAAGACAACACTACCTTGATTAACTAAGCCAGACAATTTCGGACAGGTTGCCCTGCAGTGATACACGTGGAATCTATACTGAAGGGGGGAATGAGCCAACGAACGATATGTGGGGGAAGGGAATGTCAAGGAAAGGGGGTGGACAAGGGAGAAAACAAACAAAAAGTTAAAAGTTTAAGTTCAAGGTTTTAATGCTAATGGCAGCCGTATTTTCGCAATGTATATATTCATGAAAATAACTCCTAGATCATATCAGTGATCATCTCACCTGACATGCAGTCCCTCCTGCCGCAATAATGTGGCTGTACCCCCAGACGCCACCAACTCTAGCCCACTGTCAGTTAACTGCTGGGCAAACTCCACTAAGCCTTTCTTGTTAGAAACGCTTAGTAAAGCTGTGGTTAGAACAATGATGCTGTCATAGTTAACTCGTAGACATTTCTGTGGTGACACAACTTTTGGCAGAATAAATCAGCAAACAATCACCTAACAACCATAACCACCAAATAGCTACCTTACAACCATAATCATCAAACAACCACCTTACAACCATAATGGGAGAATCACCAGCTTACAACCATAACTAGCCATCAACCACCTTACAACCATAACCAGCAATCAACCAGCTTACAACCATAACCAGCAATCAACCACCTTACAACTAGCTTACAACCATAACCAGCAATCAACCACCTTACAACCATTATCAGCAAACAACCACCATGCAACCATTATCAGCAAACAAAGGCTTCTACTGCATCAAGCACGACATTCACTTTTTTGGGGAGAGCAGCAGAAAAGCAACAAAATGTACAATAATGGTAATTATCATTACAATCAGACTGCTATAGAACATCGCTTCAACCTTGATAAAAGTTGAATGAAATGCGGATGTGTGATTTGCCTGCCGAATACAGCTGAATACAATACAAACCAAATTCTTTGTCTTGGTTTTGCTGGGAAGAATCCATGTCGAGATTTTTCTTGATACTGTGACCACTGTATTATAGGCACACCCTGGCGACTGGCGTGACGTTGCTTGGGTCGATTGAAAACTAATGAATCCACGATAAATAAAACGATTGAGATATACGAAATTATAAAGAAGTTAAGAACTTTTATTTGGGAAAATATAAACACAGAATCATGATATGAATAGAATTAATTCCACATTCTGTGTATCAGTGTCTATGCCAGATGTTCATGGGTGAGAGTGTACAGTAGATCAATACGTGAACTCATAACAAAGGACAAGTTTCCAAGAGTAATTAATGTTACAAATACGCTAACAGACGATTCAACATATAAATTATATGTATTCATAATTATTTATTTATATATTTTAGTATTGTGAAGCTAAAATTAAAATGTAAATAGCTAGATATACTTATCACGGGTGTTCAACGCAAACCTTTGTTATTTTATTTATGGACGTTTAATGGCTTAAATTTAAATTAAAGTTGAGTGGTCTTACAAGAATGAATGAATGAACCACCAACACCGACACACGTTGAAGATGTTGCTTAACTCGGTTCTCTCCCGTGCCGATGTCTTATGAGGGAGGCGAAAAAACCGTAACAACACATTGTTTCAATATGGCGTACATGCTTATCCATTTCGTAATCTACAAAATTGGAAGCTTTTAACGAAACGTTGGTTGACACTTTTCAATTTACCACAAAAGAACAATACAGAAATATAATTTTGACCGATTATCACTAAAATTATCAAGCCACGCGATGCACTGCGCTACTGGACAAAAGTCGGACATGCTAGAACTTCCTATGTACTTACAACGGCCGTCGTCAGCGCGCTCGCAGGATGTACGGCATATTTTATCGACGACATTTCACGATTACTTTAATCGCGATATTATAACTGCTGATAAAATAGAAAAGCTTGTTCAGAGCCAAGGCGAATGTGATGACGAGTACCACAATCTTTATGTGGATTCGCTAAGAAAGGTAATTGTTTCATATGTGTAATATTAAATTATATCATTATGTACTATTGGTTTTTTATTGACCATCTAATGCTCTTTTTTCCAGCTATGTCCCTGTTATTCGTGGCCACTTTGATGATTTGTCTTTGTAAAACCAGTCAGCTTTGAGTTCAATATCCGCTTCTAATATTGATATAATATATATGTGACTTCGAGTCAGTCATTGAGTAAGATGTATTTTGTTAAGTCTTACAGTTTACCTAGGACCTTCCCCCCTCCGAGGATTGTTCAAGGGTCAATCTGGCCCACTGATAAGTCTAATTTGCTTGACACCCTCGTCTATGATACATTAATGCTAACAGATAGCTTCATCTAACTGTTGGATGTATCTGAAATACAAAAGTGATGGCTCCTAAAATATTTACCAAAATATTTCACTTTCACATTGAAATTTATGTTTACTCATAATATATATATATATATATATATATGGAATTGGTAATAATGTAAAAGATTGAGTGAAGACCTTTTATATAGACTGATAATATTAATAAGCATGAGGAAACAGTGTTCGTGTGTAGCTATTGATCAATAGGCCTGGAGTATAAGCCGACTGACTACTGTTCTAGTTAGTTAGATATCTTAAGGTAACATATTTTTGTAGGCATATGAAGAACACGAGCGAATGATGGCAGAGTTCGCCATGCTGGAACGGCACATAATGCAAGCTAAAGCGCGGGCCATGTCAGCTGATGAAAGGGAGATAAACCGTTCTGGCACATCCTGTAACAACTATTCAGAATTGGGTCTACCACCAGGTACATTCACTGTACTTACGTCATTTGTTTCCAGATGATCTAGTACATTTCCCGATTTCCATGTAGTTTTGAACATTTTATATGTATTTATAATTTATAATAATTGCTACATTACTACGACAATAGACCTTTAGTTCTTCTGTGGAATTGTGTGGTTCATGCAATAATATGGCAGAAGTGTGGGTCACCATGTTACTAATATTGTTAGCCATATCATAAAACACGAAAAATAAAACTGAACACCTTTTTGACTAAATGATATTAAGATTAACCCGAGCTTTTTCTATATCAAGTGTACACTATTAGGTATACTTCATCGGGTATACTTCATCAGGTAAACTTCATCCAGTATACTTAATCAGTTATACTTCATCAGGTATACTCCAAAGGTATATGTAAATGGGTACACTTCATCCGGTATACTTCATCAACTTCACTTTATCAGTTATACTTCATTAGGTACACTTAATTTGGTATACTTCACCAGGTATACTTCGTCCATCGGGTGTACTATATAAAATATACTTCATCAGGTGCAATGAGTCGACAAGTGTAGCACATACGATATATTCTTGATCAAGAGGAGATGTAGAGGAAACAATCAGAAAGCCTACAAAAGGATGAAGATATATACAGGATGATGGTTCATTCAGTAGTACCTCATATGATTTAGTAGTTGTTATCAGTTGTAAAGATATTTACCCGATACTGATTGTTAAATTTGACACAATGAAACATTTGCAGCGCCCTCTTGTTACCACTCCTGTCTGGATAAAGATCTGCTTCGAAAACATGACCTCCTCATTCCATCAGACTACGCATCTAAACAAGAAATCACCGTCCCACCTCCACAACGTTAGATTTCTTCATCTTTCCCTTCTACAACGCGAGATTCTACTTCTGTTTCATCTCCACAACATTAGATTCTATTTCTGTTTCATCTCCACAACATTAGATTCTACTTCTGTTTCATCTCCACAACATTAGATTCTACTTCTGTTTCATCTCCACAACATTAGATTCTATTTCTGTTTCATCTCCACAACACGAGATTCTACTTCTGTTTCATCTCCACAACATGAGATTCTACTTCTGTTTCATCTCCACAACACTAGATTCTATTTCTGTTTCACGTGCACATTACATCTTATTTATTTCATCATTCAGCTTCCACTCCCTAATTAACGAGAACACTGAACAGACAATTTTCAATTCGACTTTTATTCAAACTTTTAGTTGTTAAATTTTGATTCTCTTTGTTATATTGCAAATGACCTCATCAGTAAACTTTCATTTAGAGTGTAATGTATTTTGAATCTCGATATGGTCTCGATTCTTTGCTTGTTAACAGCACCAGCCATCCCTTCTTACACCCAAGACACCAAAGTATCCATGATGCGCATAAAAGAAAACATCAAAGCGAAGGTAAATCAGGAACCAGTCGACCTCGAAGCCCAAGCTTTTCCAAGTTACATCTCAAACGAGGCGTTGTCCGACTGGACCCCCAGAAGTTTGACTGAACAGTTGGTAAGGTTTTGTAGAAAAATAAACATTTTTCCTTTAAATGTGAAAATATCCTGTAAACAGTATTCATAATTTCCATATAATATATCATTATTTTTGCATTTAATTTGTCTCTTCTCTATGAAAATACCAGTGATATTGACTACAGGGGGGTAAACATAAAGTGATAGTTTGAAATTCGAGAAACTTCTGACACTGCCAAGTATTTATAGACTGAATAAAAATGTATGCTGTATTTGAGGACTAGAGAAAACAAATATTGCCCGAAAAAAATTGCTCAGTGTATATGCGAGATATATATACAACGTTGGATAATTCCAGGTGTTACAGTATGAAAAATTTTGTTGTAAAACTGGTGTCACGCAGAAGATGAAGGGAGCAAAGCTGCACACATGGAAAAATCAGATGCTCCAGGAACAACGTGACAAGGATCGCATGGATTTGGCATCAATGGAGGCCAAGGTCAACTACCTCCATAATCCACGGTTCGATCCACCCTCAGCCCACTCGAGTCTCATCAAACACAAACCTAAAAAAGCCAAGCAGACGGGAATCGTTGACATCCCAGACTCTACGGAACCGTAAGCATTTACCGTCAGGTTCAATCTGAAATCTTGAAACGATTGTGTGAAGCATTTTTTACCAAATAATCAATTATGTTTGAGCAAATCGCCGTTCAAATGACTTCAGTGTGGAACTAATGATAATGGGTATAATGTGTTGTTGTTTCTATTCTATTGGATGTCATAAAGTCTATTACTTAACGTTGGTTTTGTTAAGATCCAGATGTGACGAACTAAGCCAGATATTCATCACGTCACCGAGTTGCATCCTGTTCGAGAACTACTCCGTTGGTCAGATCTATCAGGTATGTTATACAATCTGTTGGTCAGATGATCAGATCTGTCAGGTACATCGTACAATCTGTTGGTTAGATGATCAGATCTATCAGGTACGTCATACAATCTGTAGGTCAGATAGTCAGATCTGTCAGGTACGTCATACAATCTGTAGGTCAGATGATCAGATCTGTCAGGTACATCATGCAATCTGTTGGTCAGATGATCAGATCTGTCAGGTACATCGTACAATCTGTTGGTTAGATGATCAGATCTATTAGGTACATCGTAAAATCTGTTGGTCAGATCTGTCAGGTACATCGTAAAATCTGTTGGTCAGATCTGTCAGGTACATCGTAAAATCTGTTGGTCAGATCTATCAGGTACATCGTAAAATCTGTTGGTCAGATCTGTCAGGTACATCATAAAATCTGTTGGTCAGATCTGTCAGGTACATCGTACAATCTGTTGGTCAGATCTGTCAGGTACATCGTACAATCTGTTGGTCAGATCTGTCAGGTACATCGTAAAATCTGTTGGTTAGATGGTCAGATCGATCAGATCAATAGGTATGTTTTGCACTCTGTTACGTCAGATGGTCAGATGGTCAGGTCAGACAGATTGCCTAGTGGCTAAATTATGGATTTGAATCCCTGAGGACCCCGGATTGATCCCCAGTTGAGTCACAAACCTTTTGGGCATTTTTGGGGCAAAAACTACCGTGAAGGACTATAGACATTGACTGCCCATAGAGGTCAAGGTAGTTACCGCCGGTGTGATTCTGTACGGACTTCCTCTCTCTGATGTTCTGATTTTGATGTTGCTGTCTCTTACTGCGTATCGCCGATATCCCATCATGTGACTTTAGGTAGAGCTACACATCATTTATGATATCCTATACATCATACACCGTGTTGGTCACATCAACCACCTGAGTTATCTCCTCATCACATGTTTTTTAGTGATGATGTGTTTCACACTTTTATTTCTACCTCGTCTTTCATCATTTGACATCAGCTTTATTCTCAGAATTTTTGTCAGTTGTGCCCCTTTGAACCTTCATAACATCTTTCTTGTCCTATCAACGTTCGATCGCATGGTATTTCAGCTGATGGTGAAAGTCCAGAACGTGTCTCGGGTGATGAGAGCATGTCGGATGGTTCCACCAGAGACGGAGTACTTCTACGTAGATCAAGGTTCATCAACAAATTGATTATTTTATTGAATCACTTATACAGTTATACAGTCAATCGATGTCCATCTTGCTTACTGAGCCAATATATAGCCAAGATCTCCAGGACATCGGTGGTATCAGCTACATTCTCATAACAGATATACACCGCGTTTCAAAAAAAAACATCCATCTCACAGAGCGCGGGTAACTGTAGAGTTGTTGGAAAAAGAAATGCTAGACTTTATTGCTCCGGACCTCTGGCCACCAAATTTGTCGGATCTAAAACCCGTCGACTATATAATCTGGTCAGTCATGCGAGAACGAGTGTACGGATCACCGATCATCACCGTGGATGAACCGAAGCAACTCATCATTGACGTGTGGGATGGTCTCCAGCAGGACATCATAGATGTTGCGGGCAGAGAATGGCATCGTTGACTTCACGCATGCATACGAGCGAAGGGAGGCCACTTTGAGCGCATGCTGTGACATTTCCGAAGAGAGATAAAACTGACATGAATTTTGTCCAAATTTGAAGGATTTATGTGAATAAATAAAAATTTTATTAAACGTTTCCGTGAACGTTTTTTTTTCTTTTGAAACACGGTGTAGATAAAAATATATTATGGACATCGTGCTTACAGAAATAGTCGATTAAAAGGGAAGATATCAACAAGATACTTTTGTTGGATAAATCAAAGTCTATAAGCTGAACTCATCAAGATAATCATTTTATTAAAAGTTATAAGGTTAACGGGATTAAGATATCCCTACAGTAAACGACATAAATAAATTCTCAATCAAAAAATGAAAACATCCTATTAAAAGGTATGCCTTTATTGAAGTGATATTAACATGGTTAGTTATATAACAGGTATAATATTTATTTGACAGGTAACATATTTATTTGATATAGACAGTTACACACTCATACTATGATTACCGGGTGATTACTTTGACCTTGACAGGCAGGTTTCCGGGTGACCACGGTCTCGTAGCCCCTGGAATGAGCTGTGTCTACACCCTATCCTTCTCTCCGGATTCGCTCTGCGACTACGATGATGTTATTTGTATCCAGAGTCAGGCTGAACAAGCCCTCAAAGTTCCGATCAAAGCGCGACGCCCACCTCCTGTTTTATCATGTAGGATGCTGTTAGTTTGTATACGTGCAGTATGTTCTGCAAATATACAGTGAATATACAAAATATATATATATATATAGTACAAGCAACTATACAATAAGCATGCAAAGAATATATACAGTGAATAGACAATAAATACGACAGATATACAGTGAATATACCATAAATATAGAGGAAATATTTACAGAATATACAATATTAACAGAATATTAATAGATAAACAAAGCGTACCTACAGCAGTATATACACAGTATATACACAGTATATACACAGTATATAGAGAAGAGGCTTCATGGCTGGTCCTTATTCAACTTTGCTATATGTCACTAATTGTATGTGTGACCTGAGCATATTTCAACTATTTATTCAGTACCTTCTGAACTGAACGTTGGTCACCATCTCGTTGGTGGGAAGAGGTCTGTACAGTTCATCATCAAGAATACCGGGGGAGCTGGAAAATTTTGTGTTTTACCACAATCTGTCTGGCCAGCTACCAACTTCAAGGTTTGTATTTGCTCTTGACCATCTTCATCTCTGAGTGCATAACCGTTAGACATACAGGATTGATGTTAATATCGTATATTACCGTCAGACATACAGCATTGATGTAAATATCACATATAACCGTCAGACATACAGCATTGATGTTAATCTTACATATAACCATCAGACATACAGCATTGATGCTGTTAATTATTTAGTCATCTTACTCCGCCATGCTGTTAATTATTTTAGTTAACCAACTATGTCACATTGTATCATATTTACAGCGTTATTTCTTGTAATAAGTTATAATTTGATGGAAATTGAAATCATAGGTGAAAATAAATTTCATGACCGTTTGAGGTACTGGAAGAGGTGGCACTCAGAAAAGACGGTTGAGTGGCTTTGCCAAAATTGTTCTATATTTATTTCTGGGTATTTTTGGAAAAGTCGTTTGTGAATACGACAATAATTTTCTTTGAAATACTCAATGATATAATCATGCATGTTTTTTTCTCTTTTGACTGTAAATCACTCTGAAATAGTCTAAATCTGGTGTATTAAACACATCTAAATCCGGTGTTTTTAGAAATAAAATGTTTCTTCTCACATGACACAGTCATCAGTGGCGAATTCTCACCTGTCAGTGGGACCATTCGAGATACATCCATCTGTGTTTGAGTTGATGGGAGGAGAAACGGGCGTCATCGATGTCTTGTTCTGTCCGACGGATGTCATGATGTACACGGAGGGCCTGACAATCGTTTGTGACAACTGTCATGTCATGAATCTCTCCCTCACGGGTATGTCTGTCCGTCTGTATGTCTCTCTCTCTGTCTATCTATCTGTTATTTTGTTTTGTGGCTGTTACCATGTGACTGTAGTGTTGCAGTTACTAGGCCACTGTTGTGTGTTAACATGCCGTGTTACATGTTGCCTTACTGTCACTATGCCACTGTTGTGTGTTAACATGCCGTGTTTCATGTTGCGTTACTGTCACTATGCCACTGTTGTGTGTTAACATGCCGAGTGAGATGTTGCGTTACTGTCACTATGCCACTGTTGTGTGTTAACATGCCATGTTACATGTTGCGTTACTGTCACTATGCCACTGTTGTGTGTTAACATGCCGTGTTACATGTTGCGTTACTGTCACTATGCCACTGTTGTGTGTTAACATGCCATGTTACATGTTGCGTTACTGTCACTATGCCA
>WURV02191443.1:0-12368 GCA_011762755.2 Epimenia babai | reverse complement strand
CGTAGGCATCATCTTGTCACAATGACTAAGCGATAATATGGCACTTAAAATAAACTTCATTATTATTATTATTATTAAAAACTGCATCACCTCGTCGAAAGCATGTGCGGACATTGTCAAGCAGTAATTGACAGTGGAGGAGGTTACACATGCGTGTCTAATCAATGTTTGTATTTTTGCTTAAAACATATTCGCAAGAACTGCTTGTCGCAGAGCTTTGCCATTTGGCAGATATTCTCCTAGGGTTGGTCTCTATTATTAGATTTGTTCAGCATTCATCATCAGGCCAAGGGGAGGTAATTTCTGGTAATTTTTGCAATTTTACTCAACAAATTTAAATTTTCTGAATGCTTTTCATGTGTCAGAAGTGTCTTTTACGCTTCTTTGGCCCTTTGCTTTACTATCTGAATGAGTGTTTTTATGCCTGTTTGGCCTCTTTTAATATTCACATGTTTGTAGGCCGCTTTGGCCATTTTTATATACGAATGAGTGTTTTTGAAGCCTATTTGGCCTTTTGTTTTTTCCTTTTTTCAGTTTTTATTTTTATGGTTTTCTTTATTATTTTTATATGAGTGAATGCTGGGAGTATGCTCTAAAAGTGGGAGTAGAGAGTTCAGTATGTAATGTAATTATATTATCTGTATCTTATTTGTACACTAGTGTGGTGTTAACACAGCAGGCATCATTCAAATATAAAGCATTTATTCCACACTTTAGACATGCCACTGAATGATTTCTCCTTGGAGCTACTGAATCCACAGTATAGTTTGTGTTATGCAAGAACCTCATAAATGTACAATATAGTGGTAGAATACTTGTTGCTCTATTATAAACCAGTAAAATTGAATGAGTAATTTTCGCAGTCAACAATCTTTATGCTAGATCTGGACACATTCAGTAAGTAACCGTTCTAGATACCATTTAGGATTTGTTTTTCAATTGTGATTGTAACTGAAATTAGTCAATCATGATGATACAGAAATTGTATATATGTTTTGCTCATGATGATTGATGTTAACTAATCATTGAAACTCCACTATACAATGATCATAGAAATTATGCGAATTGATTAAATTCTTTCAGACAAGGTTCTCATAAAACAACTTTAACATTACATAATGCTCAGATTTCATGTATATTCCAGCATCAACATGTCCATATTAAATCAAAGCTTACAGTATAACTAATATTTTTTATCTAATATTAACATTTGAAGGTGTGATGTAAACTGTTATTTTTATCTATACTCTCTAATGTGTGATCTTTAGGACATCATTTTTTCATTTTGATGCATTAGGAAAAAAGTAAACAATAAAAACAAAAAACAAAGAAGAACTTAAGATGTGTGAACATAAATGAAAACTGTCGCGAAATAAATAAAAAACCAATAAAGGCTAAAAAGGAAAAAATAAAGAAAAAGGTCAAAGAGGTCTCCGAGCACTTAGATATTAAAACAAGAGGCCAAACGGGCCTCAAAACACATTCAGATATTAAAACAAAAGGCTAAAGAAAAGACGCCTTTAAACAATTGGATATTAAGACAAGAGGCAAAACAGGCTTCAAAGTACTCATCTGGATTTTAAAACAAAAGGCCCAACAGGCCTTGAAACACTTATAGGGATATTAAAACAAAAAGGCCATATGCCTCAAAACATTCATGGAGATATTAAAACAATTGGCTGTAGAGGCCAGAAAACTTCAACTTCTGGAACCTTAAAAACATTTAGAAATAGGACGGAATGGTGTGGGATATGACAAAATAAAAAGATTGACTGTGACTTTATTGAATCTCATTTATTATTTAGTCAATCTTTTTATTTGGCTTTACATATTGGTACAGTAGGCCACGAAAAGCTTCCGCGTTACAGAAATCGAGCAATGCTTAAATTTTCTCATCGCATTATTCGCGCGAATAAGTAATGACCTGATCTCCCTCTGCACATCCTCATTATCAAGACAGCTGTCACAAATAATCACCCTTAAGTACTTGTACTTTTTAACATATTCTAGACGATGACCTCAGAGAAATAATTATATCGTAATATTCAGCATGTAATGTAACTATATTATATGGCTCTTATATGTGTGGTGTGCACACAGCAGGCATAATTCAAATGTAAAGTATTCATTCCCCACTTCAGTAGACATCCCACTGGGTGATCTGTGCTAGCATCAACTTAATGTACAGTCTAGTTTGTATCATTCAAAAGCCTCATAAATGTAAAATATAGTACTAGGATACTTGTTGCTCTATTACAAACTAGTAAAATTGAAAGAGTAATTCTCGAAGTATGAGATTGTGGGAGAGGAACGTACTTTCAGTTCAAAAAGTTCTGGCTTCATGTGATTAGCAAATCACTATTTTGTGGACTATTCCAATAAGGATACTTACCTTACACTTACTGAGAAGTTATACAAATATTCTGTAAGGACTGATCAGCCGACATGAGTGATCGATAAAAATTGAATTTTTATGCTACAATTGCATGCCTTCAATAAGTAAACTTTCGTGATACTTTTTAGCAATTGTATTTAAATTGTAATAGTAACTAAGTTAGCAGTATTGTTTATACAGTTACTGAAATTGTATAATTGAATTAATACGTCAATATGTCTACTCCAGATGATGAGCAATGATGTTACCTAATTATTGCAACTCCACTATAAGATGATTTGGTACAGTGTTATTGACTTTATAGAATTTTATCGACTAGAAATTATGACAATTTATTAACTTCCTTCAGACAAATTTCTCATAAAATTGCTTTATCTTTACATAATTCTCATATTTCCTGTATATCCCAGCATTAACATGTCCATATTAAATCAAAGCTTACAGCATAGCTACTATTTTTATCCAATAATTACAATCATCTAGAATTTTGAATGTGTGATCTTTGAGGACATTTCAATACACTGATTCACTGTTAGTTTATTTAATCTCATTTATTTGTTGGTCAAATTTTTAATATTTTTATATCCCGCACCATTCAGTCATATTTCTGGATGTTTTTAATGATCCAGAAGTGTTTTCTGGCCTTTTGTTTCAATATCTGCATGAGTGTTTTAAGGCATGTATGACCTTTTTGTTTTAATATCGGAATGAGTGTGTCGAAGCCTATAGGGCCTTTTGTTTAAATATCCGAATGAGTCCTTTGAAGCCTCTTTAGCCTCTGGTTTTAATGTCTGAATGTTTTGAGGCCTCTTTTCTTTAGCCTTTTGTTTTAATATCGTAATGAGTATTTTGAGGCTGTATGGCCTTTTGTTATAGCCCAGCTCCATATATGAATAAGTGTTTTGATGCATGTATGGTCTTTTTGTTTTTGTATCCGAATGAATGTTTCGTGGCCTGTTTCACCTTTTGTTTCAATATCAGAATGAGCGTTTTGAGGCCTGTTTGGCCGATTGTTTTAATCTCCAAGTGTTTGGAGTCCTCTTTGACCTTTTGTTTATTTCTTCTGTTTTTAGTCTTTGTTTTTTGGTTTTTATTTTTTTGCGACAGTGGTTTTTCTTAAGTTCATGTATCTTAAGTGGTTCTTACTCTGTTTTTTGTTGTTGTTTACTTTTCCCCCACTAGTCAGGCGAGAAGGTGGAGCGTTTGAATCCTGGGCTATAACAATTGTGTTTTTCCATTGTATCGTTTTGCAAGGTACTTTATCTCGCTTCCTCAGGCCCTAAAATAAGTAAAGGTGGAATTTATTTGTGACAACACGATTTATACACACTGGGAAAGATAACAATAAATGGACATGAAGAAGAGCCTAGACTGGACATAGGAAAATGAAATTGATTGTGTTGATTCCTTCATCCCAAAGGTACTAATTCACGATGATGTTACGATGAGGACGAGCATCATCATCCATCACAACAAAGTCTGGACCAATATCAACAGCCAATGGCCGAACACGTAGAGGATCTGACACTAGTTAGCGTGCTGTTTTGAATTGCATGGAGGTCTGTATGATGCGTGGTAGTGTTCCCCCAGACCATGACGGCCGCTGCCAAATCGGTCATGTTCAGCAACTGTATCATCCGAATATCGATCATTTGGCAAGAAGTCTAAAGTTTTATGTAACCTATTCTTCGTCCATGGGTATTAACACTTCCGCGACCGAAGCGTAACTTGATAGCACGTTCATGCCTTCAACCGAGCCTGATGGCTTTTTGTATTTAAGTGATTACTGCGTGTTTATGGAGTGATTTTCTATGTAAATTACTTAGAAAAACAATACTCGATGCAAAGTTGGGATAATGAAAAGATTTTTTGTTTATATTACACATTTATATTTGAAATAAAACTCTTATTAGAGTCTTGCGCCAAAACATTCAGTTGGTGCAATTTAAAAAAAAATTGTGTTTTTTTTCTTTTTTATTACATGTTTTTTCATTTTTTGTAATTTTAGTTTGTTAGTTTTATTGTAATAGTCAGGTGAGCAGCTGGAGCCGTCATTGGCCTCTTATACTCTTATTCTATTACAATAGCCAAACTGAGTCTGCTATTCTTTACTTTAGACTGTACTTATATTTGCATAATTTCTTTTACCACTGAATAATTAATTCAACCCATATACCACTCAACTTCCTTGCTTTTATAACTCCATCTCTTACTGTTGCATTCCAACATACTGTATTGTTTGATATAGACATCAGACTATGGTGACAACTCTATCTGTGATAGATTTCGTAATACAATTTCATAGCCCATTGTCAAATGTAGGTCAGTTTGTTCTTTATGACAGGCACTGCTCACTCATTGATTTACCTGTTGTAAAAGCTTTATTAACTATCTGTTAGGTACAAAGTCTTTTGACAAACCACGTAACGAAATCTGATACCTAGAAGAGTTGCTTTATAGCCTGAGTTCTCACACAACTTTTTATATGCTACAACACAACTATCGACTACTACAATTATTCAAAGTACACTCACAAGTTGATTGACACAACTATATGCAGTATACATTGACTGCCATGACTTCTCCATCACCACTTCTATGACAAAGTAATCACTTGTCATTTATCACAGCCATCACGACTACCATAAAACTCCCAAACCCCATGCATCCTAGGGTGTGTGGTTAAATGCAATCTTTTACATGTGACGAATATCTTAACCCTTAAAGCGCCATACGCGACTATAGTCGCGGTATTACTTACGGTCCTACACTGCCAGACGCGACTATAGTCGTTTATGGGGTCTCCCCTAATGACGTCACTGGTGATCGCGGAATTCCCACTACTGTTGTAAAATAACGATTTCTATTGGTCAACTATACATTAGACGAGCCAATGACACGTAGTTTTACATATATTGACGGAATTCCACACTAAAATTAGCTATGGCAAAGTGGGGGTTACCAGTGACAGTTTTCCAGCGCTTGTCAAAATTCCAAAATGGCCACCGTGGGTGAAAATCCTTTCGTGCGATTCAGATTCTGGGTCTAGTTTCTACGTTTTTGATGACAATGAGATCGTACAAGTACATACAGTGATTGAAAAAATACCATTAGATTGTTTAGTTCCCGAAAATGACGGAGAAAGTGCGGCCAACGTTGAAAATGCTTGGGAAAAGGGTGATTTTGGATCGGATACCTGTACTGCACCATTGGTTGCCCCATTCGTCGGCGAAAAGAAATTGAACGTGGACTTGAATGACACCAAATCAATGGATTTCTTACAGTTATTTGTAGACGACGAACTTTTAGATGTAATAGTGCAGCAAACCAATTTATATGCAGACCAAAAGATACAAAGATACATTCTATTCCCTTGCGAATATTCTGCTTGTTCTACATTACAGGTGTGCTTCGTTACCTGTATGTACCTGCCATAGCATGTCACCTGCATCAGCATGTTGTCTAGTTTATGTTCTTATAATATTATACACAGTTCATCATTCTGTCATATAATCTTATCACAATCCAAATAGATACCTAAAACGCGTTGTAATCATATGTAGGACTGCAGGTACAAATATGTGTATATATGTAGTAATATATGACATGGTCACACAGTAACAAATGGTGTTATATGGCACACTGGAACAACACCTTACACAGTGTACAACATGCCTATCGTTATGTAGCTAAAATAACATGATGGGGTAAGACACTGTATGGCATATGGTAATACGTAACCACACTCACCACAAAAGTGTCATATTCAAACTGATGTCTATGGTTGAGGTGCTGAAGGAAGGCTATACTCTTTCTGGTAGGGTCACCCCATGGCATAACCGCACATATGGGACATACCTGGAGTTCACATTTTGACACTTTCTGCCATCACCATATCTCATACCAAAAAATCAAGATTCATTAAAATTTGCCATTGCTGAGCTGAGTGAATGACTACTCCTATGGATGTAGGCGTACAAGCAACTGCATGCTATGAGTGGGCATTAGTCATCACAAAACCGCATGTAAAGCCTACTTAATAGACCTTCATCAAACTCGAGAAAGTTTTCATGTAAACACTACCTCCAGGTAATTCAACTAAAATGCAATTTCGCAATAAGAAAATTAAGAAGTGGGTTTTGGAAATGGGTATAACGAAGCAGTATTGCAGGGAATCAGACAGTTACTACCAATAAATTTTCACTGATAACTTGCCATTTTCTTTTCCCATCTCCCCAAGGCTAGACATGATGGAAGTCCTTCGTTGTCAGTAGCTAAAATATTTGTACACGCATAATGTACCAAATTATAAACATCTGAGATTGTTCATATAGAAAGTAAGGGTATGACCAGTTTGACAAATGAACAATCTCAATCAGATAAGACTCACAACTTTAGCTGAGCTACTGCCATGTTGGTGGTTACAATGATGCACAAGAGCTTGTGTGTCAAGGTTCTTCACCCCACAATATGGGCAACTGAATGTGGAACGGTTTGGCACATCCCTACATACACAATGTAAAATCTTGACAGTTAAATACGCCATATCCAACATAATACTTCAGTACCACAGAAAGAACAAAAAACGAGGAAGACAAGCTATCCATATTCAGAGTGTATAGAGCTTGTAGAGATAAGTATATAGATGGATGTTGATAAAATGAATACATATGAATTTGAGTGATAAAATCATTGGCTCATTGTGTATATGAACCTGGATCAATTCTCACCTATGTAGTATAACTTGTGGCGTTAGTTGGGCAAAAAGCGCCTTAAACCTTCTCCAACATGCTAAATGCTAGATATATGGTACTCTGGACTGTACAAAATAGAGTAGGTAAAAAATGACAAATATGAAACTTTCATTCTGCGGTTTCGTTAATAGTTGGCTATGAGCAAAATATTGATTCACTAAAATCATCACCTAATAATCTTTTAACATTTCTAGCGAGTGAGGGAGTTTAGTGACAGGCAACTCACTTAGGGGGAGACTGAGAGGTCTCAGCGATTGGCTCGAACTTGGGCAACGACGATATGTCCACTCGCATACAAGCATGATTGCGTAACTTGTAGAGACTAATCTGAAATAAATATTCTGTGTTCTACAGTTGCAAGACAATGTCGCAAAAACCGGACAAAAGGAAGTGTGCAATATTCAGTGAAAAATACATTGTTACATCAGAGCTCGTATGTTTATGCGTCAACTGTTCAATCGTGCAATTATATTTTGACCAATATTATCCCTTGTCACTGATTCACTGCTGCAAAAACGCTGTGAATTTTGGAGTTTGTTACCCTCATCGGCCGTTTACACCCAGATATTTATGTCTGACGTAAATTTCACAGCGACGAATCTCAATTCAGCGAGCGTTTACACTTGAATAGACAAGGCAAATATCTGCTTTTGTTTTATAATATTTTTATTTCAATGAAAATTTGAAACATAAATTGGGCAAGAGCAGTGACGCTCACCCTAGCCCTCTTCATTAACAACATTAAACAATACACATATTAACAACAAAATGGTGCATACAATGCTGCAAATTTAAGTAATTTTCAACAAAACCATATTTGAAAATATACAAGGTGGCTCAAAAAAGTGATAACACTATCAGTACTAAGCTATATATTCGCCAATACAGCTAACATCGGGAAATTTTTCCCTCTATATTATAAATAAACCATTTATGGACAAGATAATGACATTTTACAACTAATATCACTTAGTTATTACTGTGTACAAGATTTCCTGCTAAAACAATATAATGATTTTGTTGTAAATTTTCAACGATGACGCGACATGCAACATCATCGAACTCAAAACTGGAAACTTTTTTCAGCTTTATTTGTTTACTTCCGGTTTGTAATACCGTGTGGTTGTCAAGTGGAGATTGATTCACCCTGACTCTCGGATTTGTGCATTTCTGGTGACATTTTTAAACATTCACGTGTGCCACTATGACTATCTCGAAAGAAGACAGAATCTTAGTAAAGCAGTTAAGATTAAATAAACGCTGGGGAGCTAAACGATTGAAAAGAGAATTGCCAGAGAAGCCATAGTCAACAGCTTCACTTCATAGGCTTTGCAAGAAAATAGATGCCACTGGTGACTGTCAACGTAAAGATGGTTCGGGTAGGCCGCGCAGCATCGGACACAACAAAACATTGATTTGGTCGAGTCTTTAATTGCAAATAAAGAAGACGCCTGTTTCACACAAGAGCCCGAGAGAGATCGCCAAAGCCGTTGGAATACATCGGTCATCGGTGCAAAGAATCGCCATGCAAGATCTGCGTATGAAAGTCTACAAGCTCAAAGAAGTCCATAAGTTAACATATGCCAATAAGCTAAAGCGTTTAGAACGTTGTCGCAGGTTATTAAGGCGCTTTTCCAGCGAAAGAGGTGTCAACAGGATATGGTTCACCGATGAAAAAATATTGGCTGTTGCCTCTCCTGTAAATACACAGAACAGTCGCATCTATACAACCGCCAGGCAGAAGAGGGACGTGAGTGCAAAGCGATTGCTTTTTCAGAGGGCCCACTTCAGTGTGTCTGTCATGGTGTCCGTAGGTGTTTCCGGTCAAGATAAAACGCAAGTTATCTTCGTTGAGTCAGGGGCAAAAGTCGATCGCCATTATTACATCAACCATGTTCTAAATGAGGGACTGCTGCCGGATATAAGACAAATTCCAGGCCATGATTTTGTTTTACAGCAGGATGGTGCTACAAGTCACACGGCACGCAAGACACTAGCTTTCCTAGAACATGAACAGATTGAGTACATCGAGAAAGATTTGTGACCACCTAAAAGCCCGGATCTTCATCCAGTCGATTATGAAATATGGGGCGCACTTCAGAAAAAGGTGTACAAAGAGGATTTACAAAACATTGCACACTTACGACAGGTCATCGTGGACAAATGGAACGAGATAACTCAGAACTTAGTCACTCGCTCGATCTGCTCATGGCGTAAGCGCTTCCGTGAAATTGTCAGGAATAGCGGTGGACACATTGAACAATTACATATCTGATTATTGACGACCATAGTGTCGCGAGGTACTTTTTTCCATTATCAATTGCCTCTCGTATTTGCTGTGTCAATTTGATCAAACAGTTTGATTCATGAAATTAAGAACTTTTATTGCTGAGCTGTTTTGGCGAGGTTTGCAATGTCGTCAAAATACTGTACCAAGAAAAGTAGTGTTGCCCGTGTTCGGTAGCTTGTAATCTATCGTCAATCAGTGACATGTTGTAAAATGTCATCATCTTATCAAGAAAAGATTTATATGCAATATAAAGGGGAAAATACTCTCGTATCACACCCAGTTGTGAAAATATACCTAGTATGGTGAGCGTTATCATTTTTTTGAGCCAGCCTGTGTATATTGTTGTATTCAACAAGAATGCATGTATATAACAAATGAAATTTAAAGCACCGATGCAGAATTATACTTACCGTAATTCACTAATAGTAGTAAAAATATACACATTTTTACTGTATAATAATGACAATAATAATAGTCATTATAGTGCTTCTTAAAGCGTGTATAATTATGCTGTCAGATGCACTTTACAATGTAAAAATTCATATAAAATTCAAAAATTATAGTGAGATGAAAAATAGTCGGACTTACAGCACATAAGTATATGTATATATTATGCATTTATGTACAGGTAATTATTTCTTTTATACTGGGGATTGATCTTACTTGTTGAAGGGAGGTGCTAAGAAGTGTGAACTTATTTGGGTAGCACCACCCAATGAAATTAATAAATTTCAAAAGTGCCTGTCACTAGTATTTGTACGGACAACATCGGTAAATTCAACAGCTTAGTTACTGAAGAGAAGGATATAATGATACAATGGAGTAAAAAAATGCGATAGATAATATTGCATTAGCTACTACATTTTACATGACTCCTAAATTCATTCGATACAGAATATGATCCATTATAATACCAAATATATATATATATATATATATAATAGTTATACATAACGATGGGATTTTTTTAGTTTATGTTTTAAACTTCTAATTTACAAGAATATCTGATAACTCTCCCTATTTTATTCCATGATTTGATTCCATTCATAGAAATGCACATATTCTTCTGTGAGGTTTTGGCGAACTTTATTCTAAAATCATCATAAAACGTTGTTTTTGCTCGCTCCGTCTTTTCAGCTTTCAATGAAAGATTTGAAAACGTTCTACTCGTATACTGACTACACGAAACCTGAACGCATCGCGTTGTTAAGAACATACTTTCTCAACTTAACAACTGCCATATCCGGCAAAACGCCCGCTGAGCTCAATTCCACAGTCAATGACCTCATTAATTATGAAGTCAATGTTGCTAAGGTATACAATTTAATAATGGAGCTAATTACCATAATAACAGTAATTATGAAAATGTATGTGGAGCTGGGAGTGGAGATTAAGTGGAAGAGGAAGATAGAGTTGAAGTCAATTAAGAATTTGAATTTGAATTTATTGAAACTTATATACAAATCAATAAATATTATTATAGACCTGTCTTACTTAGAACACATAGGCATATCTTAAGTGGTGATTAAACTCCATCCATTAAAGTGCATCCAATTTTTGCTCGGCCAAAAAAAGGCTGCTCACGAAGATAATTGTTTTTGCGAACCTCGCCCCCCCTTGACAGTGCTAGCCTCTGTGGTTAACACCACAATGGATCACATATAAGTCTCACGTTTAAGGGGTGGGGAAAAGTCAATGACGGCACTGGTTGCAGATGTCTACAGACAGGCTACATAAGTCGCACACTCCGCTCAGTTCATAAACGTTAATGGTTATTTACAATAGTATGACCATACAGTGGGGAGGTAAGCGGCATAAAGACCATCCTTAGAGCATGTGAAAAACAGATATTTTAGATAAAAAAGCCCGAAGAGAACCACACTGTCAGAGCTCTCAAAAACCTTTATAAGCACTTAGGTTTAAGACGATTTCTGCCCGAAATAACATCACAGGTAGTATACTGGCTACAGCGGGAATTGAAGTGTGATGCTCCTGATTCCAAGTTAAGTTCTCTAACCTCTCACTGCTCTTTGCCTACTGGGGTTGAAGTCAAGGTTAATTGTTGAAGATGATGATAAAGATGAAGTTGACGGCAAATCGAAGAGAAAGACAAGGAAAAATCAGAAAAAGAAAAAGAAGATGATGTCAAACGACGATAACGATAATAAAAACGATGGTTATTGGTTGTTTTCAATATTTCTGAAGAAATTGTATTATTTACTTGCTTACTTGCACATTAAGTCGAACTACTGTAAGTTGGGTAGTACCCATGCATATCAAAGTCGTTATGACCTAACACCGCGACGAATAGTACGTAGATATTATTATCTTTTACGACTTGTACTTAACTGTGTATGTGGGTATGCGGTAGATGTAATTCTTTTATGTCCCTTTTAGGATAAGCTATCGTACAAGCCCAGTGAAGGATCCTCAGACACGCATAGCCACAGACGAATGACCTTGAAAGAACTCCGTAAAGCGTATTCAAACGGGGTAAGACGGAATGGGGTGCATACACATAAATATACAGTATATATTTAGTTCTCATGATATCTTATTGTTTTGTGCTGGTGCCTTCAACTGGTTTTCGTGTCAAACCGTAAAAAGAAAAACGCTAAACATTTATACTAGATTGGCGTTAGATAACTCCCAATTACTTCACAGTTCAGTTATCAATCTCTAAGTTTATGTTAATAAAACATGGATGACATCATTCTTGCGCTATTATACCCTCCGGCTCCTGAGGATTGACCTACTTCGAAAAGGAATAAAATGTAAATAACGGGCACGTAACACTGGTGTTTTTTGCAGTTTGACGTCAACAAGGCAGCTTTTGCAGTGGTGAAACATCTCGGAGTTGCAATAACTGAAGACGATTTTGTCTACATTCCTGACTACCAAAAACTGTTGCGCCTCTCGAAGTTTATCG
>WURV02191432.1:0-12368 GCA_011762755.2 Epimenia babai | reverse complement strand
CGCCCGGTGCGGACCCGCATGCCGGGTGGTGTGGCAGGGGAGCCCCAGTCAATTACTGGGGACCCCTATGCCGATTTGGAGTGATTCTGAGGGGACGGCTAATTGGTTGCGCCGCCTGTCGAGTGAGGCGTTGTTTCGACCGGCGCAAACTTTTCGATGCTGTCGCGCGAGACACAGATCGGCGAAGCTTCGGGTTCAACACCGATGACGGCACGTTCGGTCACATCAGTTTCAAGGTTGGTCAACAGGACCTCATAGGTTCCGAAATCCGTTCCTCCGCTGCAGGTGCAGGTGTCGCCTGATTTTTCGCAAACGATGTCTCGACTGGCTTCCGACTCTTGTTCGGTAACGGTGCCTTCGTACGAGCATTCTCCGTCTTCCGTGAGGTCAACATTGAACTGGATGGCCCAGTTTCCTTCGCGCTCGTCTTCGCAGCTGAAATCTGTGTCGTTGCAGCCGAGGGTCAGGAGAGCCAGGGCGAGGAAGCTCGTACGCGTCATCTGTGCGGCTTACCGTAGCTCTGTCGTCATGTTAACTGGGGCGCCCATGCCACGACGCTATTTGCGGATTTACTCCTGGAACGTGAACGGTGTGCGGGCGATCGTGAAGAAGGGGATTGTGTCGTGGTTGGAGTCGATTCAACCAGATGTTCTCGCATTGCAGGAAGTGAGAGCTTCGGCGGAGCAGGTCCCCGATGAGCTCTGCGAGTTGCCTGGCTATCAGCACCGGATCGTCCAAGCTGAGCGCAAGGGATACAGTGGAGTCGGGATTTGGGCTCGTGGACGAGCCGATTTTAAAGCGCTTTCCTTAGGAGAGGAATTTGATCGCGAGGGGCGTCTCCAGGAAATGCGAATGGGTGAACTGCGTATCATCAACGGATATTTCCCCAACGGAAACGGCCAAAATCGTGACAACAGTCGTGTCCCCTTCAAATTGCGTTTCTACCGACGACTGTTTGAAGAGCTCAACGATGACTTCCAGAACGGTGCGCCACTTCTCGTCATGGGAGATTTCAACACGGCCCATCGAGCGATCGACCTGGCGCGTCCCAAACAGAACGTGAAGACGAGCGGTTTTCTCCCAGAAGAATGCGAGGCGCTTGAATCATGGTTTCAAGCAGGCTGGGTGGATACCTTCCGACACTTTGAACCAGGTGCTGGTCATTACACCTGGTGGAGCCAACGAGTGGGGGTCAGGGAAAAGAATGTTGGGTGGAGGATCGACTACGTTCTCGCGTCCCCGGGCGCCATGCCCTTTCTCCGGTCGGCATCGATTCACCCGGAGGTGCGTGGTTCGGATCACTGTCCAATCAGTGTGCGGATCGATCGCGCTGTGACAGGTGCACGTTGAGAGCTTGGGTTAGATCCATCCTCCCCAACCCAAGTGGGCGGTAAGCAGCGTGTAAGTGCCATTGCCGCCTCCACCAAAGTCGACTCCGCAGCCGACGAGGAAACCTCCGGCGGAAAACCCGATCATTCCTTGACCGGTGAGAGCGACCTCCGATCGGAAGCTGTCGACACTGAGTCCCCCTAACACGTAGACGAAGTCGTTCTTCGTTTGGTCTTTTCCATAGGTGCCGCCGGTGACAAGGCCGATGCCGCCGATGCCCGTGTCGGTGGTTCCCATCGCTCGCGCTCGCACGGCGAGTGTCCATTCTGATTCGATCGGCAAAGCCCCGATCGTCAGGCTCCCACCCAACGCGCCCTTGGCAAGGCCGTCAACGCCGCCGGCTCCGCCCACTGCGTTGAGAAGTAGAATCCCTTTCCGTTTTCGCGGAGCGTCCTGAGGTGGGGTGGCACAGTTGTCTTGGGGGAGCCCTTCATCTGTGCCCAAATCCTTTTCGAGAGGAGCTCTTCGAGCTTTGGGTTCTTCGACTTGGCCATTTTCCAACGTTTCAAAGTTGGTCGAGCGGTTGGCTTCCCACATAGCCCGTTGAACAGGACGTGTGGCGAACTCGCGAGGAACGGTCACATCAGGGTGGAATGTGAGCGCGGCGTGAAAGAGTCGGGCTGCTCCAGTTACGTCATTTTTTCCACCAGCCAGGACAATCGCGAGTGCCACGTAGAGTTCGGCGCGAACAGGGTTCGTGCACGCGGTTTCGCCGAGACTGTCGCATTGCGTGATGAAAAGCTTGAGATTGGTGAGAGCGGCGTCAACGTTTCCGAGGCTGTAGTTGAGGAGAGCCTTCTGTCGCTTCGCGAGCAGTTCTTCGATGTGTGGATCGTTGGCGCTCGCCTGTTCCGCCTCTTCGGTTGGCTCGGGCTGTTCGTCGTCATTCGACGAGGCTTCGGTGGGAGAGGTTGTTTTCGGGGGAACTTTCTCTTCCGTCTCAGTCGCTTCCAGGATGGGCTCTGAGGGAGCGGAGGTGCCTGGCTCTTCTTCGGCAAGGGCAGTTCGAGTCAAGGTCAGAAAAGAGAAGGTCAGTATAAGCCTGGAGAACATGGAGACTCCTCGAGGTGGTTCAGGCGAGAGAGAAAAAAGAGCCACCTTCCGCTCAAGATCGGCTGTGAAACAGTTCGCGTCAAATCGTGACAGAGATGTCGCGGTGTGGATTCCGTGACTGCACCATCGCGGAAAAACTTTGTTGTCTCTTCATCGATGCTCACCTGTGGGGGTGTCTCTAGAGCGGTTTGCGGCGCGCTGATGCGGTGGAAAGAACGCAGAGCTATTGTGCGTGCTGGGTGCTGGAGAAACTGGGGCAGACAGCTGGTCGAACGACCTCCATTCGCCAACCGGCGGTGGCCGGACTGTTTTACCCTGGCGACGCCACAGAACTCGATGCCGAGCTCGAACGCTGTCTTCCTCCGGCACCTTCGGTCGATGTGGTCGCCCCGCGAGCTCTCATCGTTCCGCATGCGGGATACCGGTATTCCGGAAAGATCGCTGGCGAAGGGTTCGCTCAGCTGCATGGCTTGAGCAAGCCCTCCGTGGTTTTTCTCTTGGGGCCTCCTCACCGAGTCCCCGTCCATGGTTTCGCATTGCCCGGTGTACGCTCATTTCGAACTCCTCTCGGTGAGGCGCGTCTTCATGATGAAATCGTTGAGGAGCTCCAGGGGCGTCGACACGTCATCGAGAGTGAGGAAGCGCACCGACGAGAGCATTCTCTCGAAGTGGAGGTTCCGTTTCTCCAACGACTGTTCGGCGTCGATGTCCCCATCGTTCCGCTTCTTGTTGGCGATGCGCGCCCAGACGTTGTCGCTCAGCTCATCGACGATTATTGGGATGTCCCTTCAGCGCTCTTTCTGATCAGCAGTGACCTCAGTCATTTCCTTGATTACGCGAACGCCCAGGTGAAAGACGCTCGCACCGTCGAGCAGATCCTAACGCTGAGGCGTCCAGACCTCACAGGAGAGGATGCGTGCGGATGTCGCGCGATCAACGGGTTGATAGGGTTTGCCGCTCAGCGCCGTCTTGTTCCGCGTCTCATCTGTCTAGAAAACTCTGGGGATCACGGAGGTGGTCTGGATCGCGTGGTTGGTTATGCCTCGATCGGGTTCTGGCAAGAAGAGACTCGAGGAGGGCCTTGTGATTCTTGATGCCGTAGATGGTCGGCGACTTCCCGCCGTCGCGCGCGAAGCTGTCGAGGATGCTCTGGAGGCCGATGAACTACCGCCGCCCTCGGCGCGTCCGACGTCTTCTAATGAGCCAACCTTCGCCACTTTCGTCACAATCAAGAAAGATGGAAAGCTTCGCGGGTGCATGGGAACCACAGTTCCTCGTCGTCCGCTGTTGGAGGATGTGAAGAGCCAGGCGCGCGCCGCTGCATTTCGAGATCCTCGGTTCGAACCCATCGAACCAGATGAGCTTTCGGAGCTGCATTTCGAAGTCTCGGTGCTTGGAGAGCCTCAACAACTTGACGTGACCGATTTTCAGGATGCTTGCGCGAAGATCCGTCCGGGGCGAGATGGTGTGATCGTTCGAACCGCTGTCGGTGGTGCGCTTTTTCTTCCTCAGGTTTGGGAAATATTCGAGGTGCCAGCAGACTTTCTCGATCAACTGTGGAAAAAGGCGGGGCTCCCCCATCGCTACTTCGAGTCTGATCTCAAGCTTTCGGTGTTCCCGGTCGAGAAATTTGAAGAGCCAAGCAAGTGACCACGCAAGCCTCTGGTTCCTCCGCTCATTTGGCTCGGTATTTTCATGCACTCGCAGACGGGCGCCTTCAATGCGACCTCTGTCCGCGTGACTGCAAGTTGAAGGAGGGGCAACGAGGACTGTGCTTCGTTCGAAAGAACATGGGCGGCCAAATGGTGTTGACGACCTATGGACGCTCGTCCGGACTTTGCATCGACCCGATCGAAAAGAAACCGCTCAACCACTTTTACCCTGGGAGCGCCGTATTTTCCTTGGGGACCGCGGGGTGCAACCTGACGTGCAAGTTTTGTCAGAACTGGGACATCTCCAAATCTCGAGACATGGACACTGTGGCGTCCGTCGCCTCACCAGAAGCGATTGCTCGTGAGGCGGGAAAAAACGGCTGTCGATCGGTCGCCTTCACTTACAACGATCCGATGATCTTTGCCGAGTACGCGATGGACATCGCCGATGCTTGCCGAGAGCAGGATGTGAAGAGCGTAGCTGTGACTGCGGGTTATATTCACTCGGAGGCTCGAGCTGATTTCTATTCCAAGTTGGACGCGCTGAACGTCGACCTGAAGGCGTTTACGGAGGGGTTCTATCGGTCGCTTTGCTCGGCTTCTCTCGAGGCAGTGAAAGAGACGCTCGTCTATCTTGCGCGAGAGATGTCCTGTTGGTTTGAAATCACAACGCTGCTCATTCCGGGACACAATGATGGGGAGCGCGAACTGCGAGCCTTGAGCGAGTGGGTGGTGGAGGAACTCGGTGCGCACGTACCCGTTCACTTCTCTGCCTTTCATCCCGACTACAAGATGATGGATCTTCCTCGCACACCCCGATCAACACTGGTACGAGCGCGCCAGATTGCGAAACGAGTGGGGCTTCACGACGTCTATACGGGGAACGTCCACGACCCAAAGGGTGACACCACTTTCTGCTCTTCGTGTGGCGCTGACCTGATCGTGCGCGATTGGTATCAGCTTCGCGGCTACCATCTCGATTCGACCGGAGCCTGTGAAAGATGCGGAGTCCAGCTCCCTGGGCGATTTGCCGAGCGACCCGGTTCGTTCGGAAGAAAAAGGCTTCCGATCTCCGTCAGCTAGAACTCTTTTTGACCGAGAAATTCAGCGGGATCTTCACCACGACACAGCCCCCTTCTGGAGGTGTGGCAGAAAAGGAGACCTTGAAATGTTCGGCTAGGCACTCTGTGAACTCGATGTCGCCAGGATCATCTCCCTTGAGATCGAATCCTTGCACCGCACCCTGAGCGTCGATTTCCAAAGCAACCTTTACCTGGCCTTTGGCTTCTGTTCCTCGTTTGAGCAGAGCGCTGAAGCATCCTCGTGAAGAAGCACCTCTTTCGCGGAGGCTTGTGAGAAGGTCGTCGGTGTGCGAGCCGCCGCACTCGTCGTTCGAAGCAGCCGCCTCAACGGTCGGTGTCGTGCTTTCTTCGGGCTCTGTTTGCGCTTGCCGCTGTTGGGATTCATCTGGCTGCGCGGAAACCTGTGCTTCTTCCACTACGACGGGAGGAGGAGCTGGAGAGCTGGTTTCTTCCGCAGGGCTGGCTTCTTCGGCAGGTGGGTTGAGCGCTTCTTGAGGCGTGGATGCTCCACAGGCGACAAGGACAAGAGCCACGTTTGCGCTTGGGAGCCACCTGGCAGATTGCATATGCGGAAAGATGGTGACTCTCCCCAGAAAAGTCAAAGCTGTTCAATTTCAGTGACTTCACAATGTGAACGTGATTCGAGTCGATCGAACGGACTTCTCACCAACGCATCAGTCTTGGCGTTGCGGACTTGACGCGCGGCGGGTGGGGATTGTGTCCCTCGAAGGGCGGGCATAAAAGCGACCAAGATGCGCGGGACACTTGCAGGGCTGGTCGTCGGAGCTTTCTGTTTGTCATTGATTCAATGTCAGAGCGATGGGCAAGACAATGGTGGCGGCAACGGGGATGGCGATTCGGGTGATGGAGACGGCGACTCCGGCGGCGATGGTGATTCGGGGGAAACCGGGACGCTGACTCCTGCAGACCCCGGGAATCGTCTTGCGCCACGTTGGCTGGATGCTGGGGACGGCGCGCGCAGTTTGCATTCCTTTTACGACACGGAGCGTGAGAGTCGCTGCAACTTCGTCCAAACTGGAGAAGACGACGACGGACCTCTTTATCACTGCATTCTCCAGCTTTGGTCCCATGAATACTTCACCGATAGTGAGTGCGAAGAACAGATTCTCGGCGTTCCTCAAGGGTGCACTCCGGTCGACGAAGGGGACTTAGTCTATACCTTTCGCCCTTTTGGGAACGGTTGCGGGGGAGAGGAAGTGTACTTCACCGTTGGTGAGGAATTGGATCCACCCAGCGCCGTCTACGAACGTAACTTTTCCACTGGTGAGTGTGAGGAGACGACGCCGAGCGAGGGGGCTCTCTTTGCCCAGGCGCAAGCTCCGGATTGGGCCAGTTTCGTTCGTGGACGGCATCGCTTTGTTGAGTTGGATGAGGAATCGGGCTTCGGAGCTTTCGTTGTCGAGGGGGATGATGGGAGCTCGGTGATCAGCGGCCATGGAATCAACGGTGACGCTTGCTCGTTCACGCAGAGCGCAAATCCCGACGCGACCTACTGCCTGATCGGGTCGATTGCAGAAACATCTCAGCCGCAATTCGCCTCTTCCGATTGTGATGGCGATCGAGTCGCGTCTGCTTGGGTGAACGAAGAGTGCGACGACGAGTTGCCAGACTACCTTCTCAAGACGAAGTGGGAAGACGGGTGTCACCAGATCGAATCCCTCCATCACCGAGGTGACGAGGTTTCGGAAATTTTCGAGCAAGCCAGTGAGGGGACTTGTGAGGCTGCGACTCCTGCTGAAAACATTGTCTTCTGGGAGCTTGGAGCCGAAGTGTCGGCGAACGAGGCCATCATGGTCAGCATCGAAGGGCAGGGGAGTGGTCGACTCCGAGCTCGGCATCACGTCTACGGTGACCACGTCCTGCGAACGACCAACGGTTGGTTCGATACGGAATTGGGCGTCGACTGTAGTCCTTGGTTCAGCGGAGAGAACCAGTGGCGCTGTCTCCCTCAACCTGCCGACGCCGCGTCAGGGGAAAGATTTTCGGATTCCGAGTGCTCCGAGCCACTTTGGTGGAGAATGGTTCGTCCTTGCGAGGGGGAACGGCCACTTTTCCGCTTCGAGGCGCGGTACGACGAAGAAGGCTGTGAGGCTCCGGTTGAGGAGGTCATTCGATTCGAGCGCTACTCGGGCAACGTCTATTGGGATATCGGAGCTGGTTGCGAGCAGGTGCCCGAGGACGAGACTCTGGAGTATTTTCGAGATGGTGACTCTGTGCCGCTCACTGACTTCGCTTTGCTCGAACTCAGCGAAGAGTGACTCGACCTAAGCGGCGCGCTGCTTCTTCGTCTGAGCGTACGCCAGGCGACCTCTTGAATTGGAGAGCTCGTTCTTGGCATCCACGAGCTTTCTCACGCTGCCGAGTCCAAAGGCAGGCATGTTCGCATAGAGCACTTCGTAGCTTCCGGCTGGGACCACATACATCTCGTGCCAGATGCCGACAGCCTGGTTCTTGAAAATTTTTTGGTAAAACTTCTTGGCCGCCGGTTGGTGTTCTTTCCGTCGATCCTCGGCATAAGCGATCAGATCATCGACGGAACGCCAGTACTGAACATCACCACCGAGTCCCAAGCTTTGGAAGCCCAACAGTCCTGAGTTGGGATCGTTGAGGAGCTCCTGTTGCATTTTTCTCATCTTGGACACGATGGGCAGCGAGAGGGGGAGTAACCACCATTTGTTGATGCGCGCTCCGATGAGGAACACGACGAGATCTTGGTCGTTGGGGACCGTTTTTCGGCCTGAGATGATTTGAGTCATTGATTCTCTCCTGGAGAAAGATTGCGGTTAACAGTGTTAACATGATGGTCAAAAAAAAGGCTAAGCGGAAAGGCCTCGCTCGACGTTGTCGAGATGCATCGTGATCAGAGCGTCGATTTCCTCATCGGTCTCACCCATTTCGTTGGTGAGCATCAGGCTGGAAAGCCCGTGCGTCGAGGCCCAGACAGAAGCGGCAAGTGCGCGCGGATCGCCAGATCGGAAGACCCCGGCGTCTTGGCACTCCTTCACGCGATCCTGCAGCAGAATGAACGTCCCACTGATCTCTCGTTTCGACAACTCGTCCAAATGCCGCATGCCGAGCTGTTCACAATCGGTCATGAAAATCAGGCGATAATCCTGTGAATGATCGCGCGCGAAGTCGAAGTATCGCCGTCCGAGCGTACGAAATCGTTTGAGGGGTGTTCTCTCTTCCAGAGCAGCCATCAGGTAGCTTCCGAAGAGTCGAAACCCTTCAACGACAGCCTCGGCAACGAGCGCATCCTTGTCCTCGAAGTGGCGGTAGATGGTCGTCGCCGTCACTCCACATTGACTGGCCACCTTGCGCATCGAGAGACCGGCCAGCCCGTGGCCGAGAAGAATGTCTCGGGCCGCATGGGCGAGCTCACTCTTCGTTTCATCGCTCCCTGTTGGTGACACGCGATGAAGTTAACAGTGTTAACTTAAGAGTCAAGGGTGAAGGAAAGGCGGCGACCAAAAAGCAGGGCCCTCGGTGTAAGTCGTCGTTTTGCCAACACGTGGATCTCTGCGTAAAGCTTAGTTATTTCGAATGTTTAGAGCCTGAAGAAACCCAGGCGAAACAATCTATGTTTCGTCACGAAACATAGCCGATGGCACATCCGCTCAACGTTTCAGGAATGGGTCATCAGGGCCAAACGGCTTGCCCTGTTCCTCCACCCGCGCGATAGGCGCACCTGGGAGCTCAACATGGATGCTGCAGACACAACGTGGATCTTAGTTTCAATCGCCCTCGTTCTCGTGATGACGCCGGGACTGGCGCTCTTCTACGGAGGCATGGTCTCGAAGAAGAACGTGCTGTCCACGTTCATGCACAGCTTTGGCTCGATGGGCATCGCCACAATCGTTTGGGTGACGGTTGGCTATTCATTGGCTTTCGGTCCCGGGAACGCCTTCGTTGGTGACTTCACCTATCTTGGCCTGCGCGGTGTGACTGGAGCCGCCGATGGCGTCCTCCATTACGCAGAGGGCAGTGAGACGCTGGAGCCGCTCATCACGAACCTCCCGCACTACGCTTTCATGGCATTCCAGATGATGTTTGCCGTGATTACTCCGGCTCTCATTTCCGGAGCGTACACAGAGCGCATCAAATTCAGTGCCTACGCGATCTTCACCGTCGTTTGGCTTGTTCTCGTATACGCCCCCATCTGCCATTGGGTTTGGCATCCACATGGCTGGGTTTTTGCGGACGGTGGGCTCGACTTTGCGGGGGGACTCGTCGTTCATGCGTCGTCCGGTGTTTCAGCCTTGATCTTCGCGATCATCCTGGGCAAGCGTCGCAAGGCTTCTCCACCTCACAACTTGCCGATGGTTCTCACAGGCGCCGGGCTTCTGTGGTTCGGTTGGTTTGGGTTCAATGCAGGTAGCGCCTTGGGCACCGGGTCCACGGCCGCTATGGCACTCGTCAACACGCATGTCGCGGCAGCCGGTGGGCTCGTCAGCTGGCTGATCGTTGAGAACACCTACCATGGCAAGCCGACCGCTTTGGGCGCAGCTTCCGGTGTCGTGGCTGGTCTCGTGGTGATCACTCCGTGCGCAGGCTTTGTGGCGCCGATGAGCGCGCTGGCCATCGGCTTGATCGGCGGTGGAGCATGCTTCGGCGGTGTCATGCTGAAGAGCAAGTACGGATACGACGACTCGCTTGATGCGTTTGGTGTTCACGGCGTAGGTGGCATTTTGGGCGGTCTTCTACTCGGTGTCTTTGCCTCTAAGGTGGCTACTGATGGAGGAGCGACGGGGCTCATCGATGGAAGCCCTGATCTCCTCATCGCTAACGCCAAAGCAACGCTTGCTGGTTGTGCGTATGCGGCCGGTGTGACCTTCGTGATTCTCAAGGTTCTGGATTCGGCGCTTGGTCTCCGAGTCTCGGAAGAGGTCGAAATTGAGGGTCTCGATGGTCATCTCCACGGCGAAAAAGGGTACTCCGACGAGGGGACAGGCAGCTTCGAGAGTTAGCGCACCCCCTGAGCGAGTCGAAAGGCTTCTTCCTCCGGGAAGAAGCCTTTTCGCTTTTTTACGAGCCTTACTTACAAGCCCTAGTTCAGCGGATCGATCACCCAAGGGTGACAAGATCTTGGTCTCGGCCTGACACATTCACCACCAGGTGGCACAAAAAATATGGCACATTCGGCACAGGCTGTTGTTCTAAATAACTAGAATGATTAGTTATTGGCCAATTGGTCGAATTGGCACATTTGATGCTTTTCTGAGAGTGCCATGACCAACTCTCCCCTTCGAAGCAACTGTCCGCCTCTCCCCACCATCCCCGGCTACAACGATGATGCAGCGGCGGCTCCGGCTGAAGAATCTCCTCGAGGACGCCGCGCTCGCAAACAGACGCTGCCCGCCTGCCCGCAGGCGTTGCACAAGCTCAACGCTGAGGCGGGAACCTGGGCGTAAAGGGGACGATTTCTGCGTCCAGCAACTTTTTTGCTGGGTAGTTCAGTGACCATCTCCCCGTACACCTGATCGACCTGTCCCGCGGTTGACTCAACCCGGCACACAAATTCTTTCGCCAGTGAAGGCCGAGCACTGGCGGAACATGAAGAGGAGCCGCTTTCGTTGGTTCCTGGTCCTTGGCCATAGAAACGACTCCCGCGCGTCACTTTCCGGTCGTGGTGACCTAGTTGGCACGGCTCATGCTCCTTTCGACAATACCATGCAGCAGACTGACCTTTTTCACATCCTCGACAGGGCGGCCAATCACGCCCTGACGATTTCCGAATCTGGCCCACTGACGGAACGCTCCCCTGACGGAGTCAGACGTCCGTCGGCGACACCTGTTCGCGTGAGCGGAATGTATCGCATCGGAACTCCTCAAAACGAGAGCGTGGTTCAAAGCTATTTGGTGCAGGAATCTCGCCACAAGGAGGCGTCCGCCGAGTCGATTCGGTTGATGGCGCTGAGCTTGCGACAACTGCGGTGTCCCCCCGATCTGATTCTTCGGGTTGATCGTGCAGCGAACGAGAAGTTGCGACACGCCGACTCTCTTGCGGCTGCCGCCTATCGGCCGCGCTCGGCGAACACTTCCGAGCACGACGAGGGTGCGTTGACCGATCTCGTTGGTTTCGCGTCAGAAACGGCCACGGAGCGCTGCGTCTCGGAAACCTACGCTGCCGCGCGCTTTGCCTATCAGGCTCAGCGCTCGGAGTCGCCGGAACTGCGTGATGTGTTTTCCGACGTCGCGAGGGATGATGCCGCCCACGCGGAGCTCTTTTGGGAGCTGTTGCGCTGGTCGCTCTCCCAGATCAGTCCCGCTCGAGCCCGTCGCATCGAAGAGGAACAACGTCTTGTCCGAGAAGCGTTGCGAGACGCTGTGGAAATGGCTCTCCCGGAAGATCTCCATCGTTTTGCTGGAGTGCCAGACGCAGAAGCTGGGCATGCCTTGATGGATGCTCTGGAATTCGAGCTTTGGTCGGAAGCGGCAGCTTGAGCCCAGAGGTCCGATTCATTTTGCTCGTGCGTTAACCCGCACCTCGGCCGACGATAGCGCTCAACATTCGTCCGCTGGGGTTTCCATCGCGACGGAAAGAGTAGAAGTTCTCTTCATCGATGACAGTGCAGCCTTCGACGTCATCAATGGCTGTGTGGTCGAGCCCGCATTCGCTGAGTTGGGCACGGACCATCTTGCGGAGGTTGATATGTGGTTTCGTCCGCGATCGATCGACGATGTCTTGATCTGGTGAGGCGTGGATCAGTTCTTGCGCCACGTCCTCGGACACTTCGAACGACTGGAAGGAAATGTGAGGTCCGATCGCAGCGATGAGCTCGCTCGCGCCGGCTTCTTTCATCGCACGGATCGTAGAGGGAACTACTTGGCGCACGCACCCTTGCCAACCGGCGTGGCATGCGGCGACCCATCCCGTCTTCGCGCAGCCGACAAGAATCGGAACGCAATCTGCGGTGCGGATGGCGGCAGCCACACCTTCTCGTCGAGTGAGGACCACGTCACCCTCTCGCTGAAGGATCTCGCCTTGGTCCTCCTCGCCGGTCACAGTTTCATGAGCGATGCCATGGACTTGGCTGAGAAAGAAGATCTTCGTCCCGTCGATATGGAGAGCTCGTCCAGCAATCTCTAGATTCTGGGCAACATTTTCCTTCGTATCACCTGTGACCGTGGTGAAGTTCAGGGAGTCAAAAACGCCCGCTGAGACGCCTCC
>WURV02191421.1:0-12370 GCA_011762755.2 Epimenia babai | reverse complement strand
CTTTACAAATTCTACATAATAATACAACTAATAACAATTGCAGTTAAATACGAATGTAAAATAATATATCACAGTTGCTAGCCTATCTAAAAATGGACATGATTAATTGTAACTACACACGGAATAGAAATTTAACAGATGACAAAATTGATTAAAAACAATAATAATTAGATCACGATTAAAAATATGCAAGTCTAAATAAGTGAGTTTTAAGTACAGATTTGAATGTGGTGAGGGTACTTGTGGTTGGCCTTCCCGCACCTTTCTCCTGCTCTATTGCCCCTGTCGTTTTCCCGGAAACGTTTGATGAAACCTCTAGATCGTTTTACGCGTCTGGGGTTACTGCGTTAAATCTTTGCACATACCGCCGACAATAATTTTTCAACATAATTTTGTTCGCTAAGTTATTTTACGATAGAGTTTAATTATGGTGAAACTTTTATATAGGCAGTGTATGAACTCACTGGTTAATAACTATTTTACTAATATATGAATAATTATATGTTGTAAAAAGCGACGTGCGTTGTTTGTTTTATAATCCATTGACCTAACCTAAGTAATATTGATTTGATATTATCTATTTTTCCAATTTCCAACTCAACTAAAATTGATAGTCCTTTCGATATTTGGTCGGAGTGCATAATTAATATGGCTGCGATGACGGTTTATCTCCGTGACTCGACGAGTAACAGACAAGAATTTGTTATTGACGTTTTAAATGTATTCTCCCGCATGGTTACGGTTTTCACTTAGTTATGTGCGTATAAAAATACTGTAAAAATTAAAATGATTGTTTTTAGACGGTATACCCAAATCCGACTGGTACCGTTTAATGATGGAATGCGGTTCGCACATAAAAACACAGCCGGTCCGAGTAAAACACGACATTCATATGGGATTTTGTGGACTCCCCGAGATATAACTCAGTGATTCGTCTGATTATATCTTATCGCTTCTGAAAAGGTATTTCAAAAGAAACTAACCAAACAATTATAGGAAGCATGTCATTCTCTTTTGTAGCCCTTTCATTACAGAGTATTTTGGAATTCACACTCTTTCTGCCGACACGTTCCATATATGTTGATTATTGAACTAAATTCGCACTGTAAGTATATACACTTTTCACTATCACTTAGAACTTTCCAAAGGGCAGACACGATGAAATATTTCCGCCTAGGAAAACCTGATTTTAATGCTGAAAAGTTACGACTAGCAACTTGCACATTTAAACTTACCCACAACGTTTAATGCCACGGCCTCTGAATAACGTGGAGGGATATCGGCATAGAGGCAAATGTAACTCTTAGCATCGGAACATGATGCTCTCGAAAGATTCACTTTGAGCTCTTTCGGCCCGCTGGACAACAGCGTCGAACGATTTCTCGTTCTGGACTCGCTCGGTATCTCGCCATTCTTCTTGTTTCCGGTCACTCCGATTCGAGTTTTGGCGATTACATCTCCGAGTCGTAGCGGGCTAGTGTTTTGGCTGATAAAGAATCCATCGCCTTGTTCACCGGCCGGCTCACTGCACGTAAATACCGTGGAATCGCCCGACCAGATGCGCGCAGGTGACACCGTCAATGTGGGTACACAAGCGACTGCAATATCAACACATAGTCAAACTTGAAACAAATGAGGTTAATACGCAAAGTTGCTCAAGTTACTTTGTCACAGAAATCGAATAAATTATACAAATTTTGGGCGTTGACAGTTTTAGGCAGATGACAAACGAAATTTAGTGACATCCTAATGTGACACATACCGTACCGTATATACTCGCTTTAAATCAACCCCCTAGCTTTTGAATCCGAAACGTCAATTTTAGTGTTGGCTAATTTATGAGTGGAGGTGAACATTTATTGAAAATACCATACATAAGTCTTCAATTGTGACTGCCCCATGCGTCATCATCTTTGGCATGACCAAATAAAAAATTAGATAAATTAATTAATAATTAGATAAAAAAGATAAAAAGGAAATATAAAAGATATAAAGAGATAAACAAGAGGCCAAAGAGACCCGACAATGCCCATTACGAGACTCGACAAGACCCATTATGACACTAAAACAAGAAAATACAAAAAAAACCTAGGCTGAAATCACATAAAATTGCCAAAACAGAGATGCCCTAAACAATTCTGAACATCTGACTAATGACAGACATTCCCACTAAGCTGACATGGAGATAAGGATTTAAAATAAAAAAGTCGATAGAAATTACCCCCTTTGCCCTCATGAAGAGATGATAACCCTTAGAATCTAAGATACTAACCCAAGGACAATATCAGCCAGATTGCAGACCTCTGCGATAAGCAGTTATTGAGAGGATTTTTTAAGAAAAAATACGAACATTGGCATAAGTTACTCCCCTTTGGTGCCATAACGATACCATGAACAAATCTAGAAGAGACCATCCGTAGGACAATTCTGCAAAATGGCAGACCTCTGCACTCACTTCCCCTAACAACGCCCTTGACAACGAATTTTCTGTTCTAAGCATTTCAGTCAATATGGCGGCTCAAACTCCTTTGTCTATTTCTTCATTGTTGACTTATTTCACTGATAAAGCATTACATTGTAACAGCAATGGCACATATATTTGGCACATAAATTACACTTTTGGCGCATAGAGTTATGTCAATTAACATTGAAAATTATACTTTTGCCAATTTTAACCCTCCATTTACCAACCCTATTTTTATAACATTAACAACCTAGGAGTGGGTTATTCCCACCCCCTGGATTTTTTTCCTGGTCTAACTTGATATACACATATGCTATCCATGTTTAGGTATATAATTCCTCTCTCTAATAAAATTAATGGTGTCACATGGTCACGTCATTATGACGTAATATGTAAGGCACACCGTGATAAAATCAGTGATTTTTGCAATTTTGGCATGTTTTGGTGTGTTTTGGGGCAATTCTCTGGATGCAATCTGAATTGTTTTTGTCTCCAGGGTACCTCCTTGTGTTTTACTCAAATTTTGGACTCCAGATATGCCAGCAATTACTTTAAAATATGCCTTGGTCTTGTATGGTATTTATAGGCTGATTACCGAAGTAATCGTTGTAATAGGCCATCCTGGGACCTTATACAAAGCTAGCCTATTAATGTGGTTAACACATTTTCATTAGCCTCACTCATAAGGGGTGGTGGAAAACACCTACTGTGAACAACCCACTCGGGACCCCTGGATTCAAAGTCAGACGCTCTAACCACTACGCCAGCTGCCCCCTCATGACTTAGTCCAATATGATGGCCATATATATGGAACATCCAGCAAGGAATACCATGAATTCACAATATGTCATGTTTATATCTCCAATATTGGTTTTCTGTACTGAATATGTTTTATCCACTGAGAACAGAAGTTTGTGGTGACATTTGTGCAAGTATAAGTGTATTGGGTGACCTAACTTGGTCATTTATTGTCCGAATATAAGACATCGAAGAAGAGAACTGTGCTAAAATGCCATTATTCATGCGCAGTGACACCATAAAATTCATTGTCTATTATTATAATGTCATCAGGAAGACTTGTTATCAGAACTAACGCATTAACACGACTATTGCCCGTGCTAAAGCAACGGACAGGCGCCATCTTGATTTTATGTTTAGAACAGAAAATTGATTGCTATCGCGTTGCTAAGCGGAAGATACGTATGACTTCGGGACACTATACCGATAGTAAAATTTTACCCGAGTTTTAAGCGGTGAAGTGAACATAATGGACATTTCCAGTCTATGCAAAACCCTCATGTTTCAATAAATTTTTGTGAGTCTTGAAAGGTGCTACGATCTGTGTTTTTTATTGGTAGAAAGTATAGACTAACGCGGCTATTTAATAATGTAACTGTAACTCAACTACAAAGTAGGTAGTGACTCGTCAGTTACGCTATAACTCATAACAATTCTAAGGATCTTCACAATTTACCTCGGTACGCCGACAACGCGATGAGCATCGTGAAGAAACACGCTTTGTGAGCCATTCCGGAATCACTGTTCACTATTAAATAAAAACTTAACTTCTGTTAAATCAAGGCTTTGATAAGTTTAACGTTTTCATCAACGAAAAAGTGACGCTTATCGAAAGCACATCATGCGTGCGATGTACGCTCAGCAACGCGGTATATTTTAACACAATTATACACTAATACGCGGGGAAGGTGATTATGCGCCCAAATATTAGATCCGAGTTGTATCACATCCTCAGATATCGTCTACCGGCAGGGTATTGCCGGTATGCAGTTTTTTTTTTATTACGACCATAACACCTTGCAAACCAAACAAAAGGCCTAGTTATTAGCTCAATATATCTTGCAATTATAAACACTTCATCTTGTTATCTCTTTTATTAGTGTATATATTTGTAACTGTAAATTTTGCAAAAAGAACAGTAATTTAGAAAATGAACTAAATAAAAAATTGAAAAAATTTATGTATTTTGATTTAATATTGCCATATGTGGATATTGTGTGGGCTTCACTCTGTAGCTAGCATGTAATACGTAACAAAGACATGTGAAAGAGGAACGTTGGTATTTTTTGCAATCACTTTGTAGTCGTTTTTGTAAGTAGTGTCTCGTCGCGCTCCAGTAATCATATGGATATGTCTGTTTGTATTATTGATAGCCATTTCTTAACGCCCGAAGCCTCAATCTCCCTCTCGTTATGATTTTACGTGGGTCGGGAAACCACCGACATTCAACAAACTGTTATAGTCCTGTTCAATGATCGCATCTTCTTCCTTTTGGGTGAGAATTGAGAATACACGGTAATTTTTTAATCGCTGCCGCATATGCTAAAGCTGTTAACTCCCCCTTGTTCACGAGCAAACCTCGCCGACGATAACAGAGACGCGATTCGTCGATTTTCCAAAATATAAAGAAGTCAATATCACAATTATCACTATAATAATATGATGATGATAAACTGTCAAGTTACTGTCAGCCATAGCTTTTACTTCCTGGTAGCCAAAATATTTTCAATCCCATGATGCATCTGATGACCGAGGGGTCTATTGGCGTAATTTTATATTTACTCGTAAGCAGAGTTGCGATGAAAGCCAATATTTATTATGAATAACTGTAGTCCCAATAATTCAGAGTTACGTCACTGCCCTCCCGGTAGGACTGAAACATGCCCGATACTCATCGATGAGAACATGCCCGCTCACAGACCGCGATGTATGGATATTTGACATTTATAGTTCCGAATAGATCGTTCTTTATGTGTCATTAGGGCTGATCATGTAATAATTAATTATAAATCTTATATTTTACTTTATAATAGGGCAATTGCATCCGATACTTTGTGTTCACCACGTTTGGGACAAACTGATGGACGTAATCAAGCAAAGTTGGATGAGACCAAACGAGTTTTTAGTCGAGCCCTATCAACGTGATAGGTGGGAAAATTTTTGGTTCAAGCTTTGGTTTTCTGCTACTCTTTATTGTCAAACAAAACCTGAAAATGTGAAGCTGTCAAAGCTCAAAGCATCTGCATTCACATATAGGAGCGCACTCTGACATCTTAACTTGAAGGAGGGAAATGTTAAGGATTCTTCTGGACACAATTTTTCTATACGGCTGTCATTTTTTTTCCTCAGTTCAGCCAAGTGATACCTGAATATGAGGATGATTAGTAGGTATATTGTAATACAAATTGACTAATGGTTATAGAATTAAAAGTGTCAAACACGTGATGAATTATATAAATGAATTTAATGAAGTATGTAATAAATTTTTTTTGTGCTGTATGAATAATCTTTATTCCAAAATGTTTGCTACATATATATCGGGGCAGTTAGCCTATTTGATTATGTGAAGCTATTACTACATGTGGCGTTATTACGGGCTGAAAACGCTTTAAATCCCTGTGCCCATAGGGGTCTGGGTAGCCCTTGCAGTGTGCTTCAGTTAGCGCTTTTTCCCAGTGACGTTTGGTGTGCTTCAGATGCTCTATGCATGGTCTTTGGCCGTGTATCAACCCCCTATGTCGTCATCCATTTTAAATAACCTATGAACTTCCCATACACTTAACGGAGTGTGCGAAATAACCCATATGTAGACGTTTGGAAATCACTGGCGTGAATGGATTAAGGTCCATTGCATAAGGCAAGTATGGCCCACACCACGATGGGTAATGCGGGTACATTTCTGTGGGTACATTGCCAAAAGAAATAAATTTTTATACCGTATACTGTCTTTATACCTCTGATTCTATGTTCAACATGCTCAAAGAGCGTTTCAAGGTGAAAAAAAATCGAATGTTAGGATCCATGACAACAAAATAAGGAGAACAAGTTAAGACAGTTCTAAAGTGTGTTTGACATCTCTGCTAATAAGTACACTTCAAACAATTGTATATGGAGAGTGGCTTTCTTAAGAAGTATGTATAACGTAAGAAATATGGAGAACGATGAAGACTATCTGAATATAAATAGTAATAATGCATGGCTGCTGTGTTCTTCATGGAGGTATGATCAATCGGTATGCTATTCTTATTAACTTATGTGAATGGATTCGACTACGATATATTATACTGGCGTCAACCACGAAATCGCTGAACCAAATCTCGTCTGAACCAAAATGGAGGTTAAATAATGAGTGACGCAACTGTATATATAAGCACTCTAGAAATTTCAGATTTAATGAGCGAAAATCGTAACATTGTGTTCATAGGTTCACTGAACATGCATCAACGATTAATTTCGTTTTTTTACAACCATGGAGCGACTATAGCGACTATGGAGCGTCCGTTAAACTTCCATAACAATGGAATAACGTGTCTGCAATTGATCCGTCTGAAAGCCATCCTGTTAACGTAATTTGATTTTTTTAGAACCGAGTGCATTCACTTTAAGATTCTGACAGAAACAAGGTCATGCCACAACAGGAGCACCGGCCATTGTCAATAGCAAAATTTTGCAGTGACGTAAGGATAACAAGACAAAAAAGCAATAACATAAGTAGTGTTAACAATAATGAACATTTCTTAACTGGAATGTATCGATAAAAATTCAGAACGCAAAAGTTGTGTTGACACTAATGAAAATTTAGAACTTCACTACAATTCTTTCATTTTTTCGCAAGGGCCGAGATTTATTAGTCGAATATTGTGTCAGATTGTCTCCCTTTTTATCGTCTTTCTTAGTTGCTGTATTATCTTGATGTTTCTCGGATTGGAGTGTTGAAGATCGCTGTTGTGTCGTTGCCTTATTGGGAATCGTTTGGGCGTACAAACGATCCAGAGAATTAGTTGAATAATCATAAGAACTCTCGTTTGTACTCCTCGAACGATTATGGAAAATCCCCGGCCGATCACGGAAATTCCCCGTATTTTTCGGCGTATTTTCTGACGTTTCTACGGAGCCTTTCCTTTTTCTCACATTACTGTACACATGACTTTCCACATTAGGTTCGATTTCCAATGTTCTCGGTTCGTTTTTCTTTGAGATATCGGAGTAATCACCTCCGAGCGAATCGAGGTCGTAATCCGGTTCTATGGATTCTGTTGAAATGGTTCGGGAATCCCCACTGTTAACGTTCAACGCATAGCTTTGCTTGACAGCGTCCACCGTGTCGTAACTACTATCGTGGTAAAAATTAGAGTCATCATCATCGTATTTGCCACAGCTTTCTCGGCTGCTCTCGAGAATCGTAAAGTCCAGATACTTGATGGCTTTAGCATCTAAGTCGCTGTCATCGTCGATTTCTGTGGAACGAAACAACGGTTGGTTAAACGAAAGTTTCCTTTGAACTTCCTACAGGTGTAAGCTAGCGGGTAAAATAAACATATTCTGCTGTCTGTAGCTCATTTTTGATACAGATCACAAAGTTATGAATGGTAGGTACGAATCATACGTAATTGTGATCAATCGAATGATTTTAAAGTGATTTTTACTATAACTTATTTGCAATTCTCATAAGGAGCTGATAGCTACTTTGATAAAGTTTATCAATTTCTGCCTGTTTGGAACTCTGTAAGGTGACCGATATTTGGTTTTCACCGGTGGGTATAAATCCAACAGAGAAACTCTAGAGTTCAGTTATATTAATCAATACTGATTGCATTTGCAACGAGCGTTGAAAATAACGAGCAAATTTATGTACACTCGAATTTATATAAAGCATTCGTAATATCCGTATGTAAAGGCGGTGACTTCCGGTTTTATCCAATCCTGTTCCATCCAATGCAATTAAGGATAGATTATGACACCTAAAAATTCCTGTTTCATCCAACGATTTTTGGGGCAAAAACCACGCTTAAAATTATGTCCTGTTTCGTCCAATTCCAACTAACAATGGGAGCGTGTTTTTAACGCCTCTGGTGATTGGAGTCAAATTAATTAGACGAAACAGGGATTGTGTATTAAAATGAGGCGAATCAAGTTAGGTGGATGATCGGTGGATAGATGCATGAATCATAAAGGCGTGTCGTTTTAAGAACTGACCGACGCCGTTATTTGTGAAGCCACTGCTGTCCCGACTGGGGGAGGACAACGGGGAGGACCTGAAATAAAACGAGGGGTGCATTCATGTACTCTTTCCGTCTACGCGAAATAGGAATAAGTTAATTTGGAAAAATCCATGTAAATAGGGAATTAATAAATGATAAATCAACGACCCATAAAAACGGATCGATTGGTGCTCTAGTGAATGGAAATGTTCATGCGAAGTGCTTCGTTTAAACGGATTATTCCATTCCATCAAATCAACGAAGAAATTACACCAGCAATAATACCCCCTATGTGCATTGTCAAAGTGGAATATTTTCCCGACAAAATTGTCCAATTATACTCGAGATTGATCATGAATAGGGTGCGGTAACATGATTTGTAAAAAGGTTAATCGGGCAGAATGCGAAGGGCACTGTTCAATGGCAACGCAACCATGTGACTCGCTAGTCGCCTTTCCATTGTCTGCTTTAGGTTATAAACCGAATACAGTAATAACATAGCTCAGAGTGAGATATTTGACATACCCAACTGAAATCTTCAAGTAATTCTCTTCTGCGTCTGAAATCATCGAACGAAGCTAATGTATATACACACAATAATATAACAGAACTCGTTAAACTTAATGAACTGCGATTGTTGTTCGTTGAATATAATAGCATCTATGATTAGGGTTGGTACGATATGTCGCTTTATAATGCATCGGGTAATGTGGTCCATTTGGAAAAATATAAAATATAAAAATATACAGCACGTTAAAATGGTCGCATTGTGATTAATAAATCTCTCTGAGCACGTTAGTCAGATAACTGTTTCTACTATTTGCATTCAAGGTTCTGATATTCAAGATTAATGAATGATATTTTATTACAGACGAATGTCAAGATTTATTATTTATATTTTCTTTCGACAGTAATTTCAGAAAACTCTTGACTCGCCTCACTGACCATATGATTAAAGTAGGGTTTGTTCTCGATCACAGAATGGATTTAGCAAATTTTCTATGGACTTGTTAAATGTTTTAGAGCTAATTTAGTGAGCGCTTCACCTCTCCTCCTCATCTTGCGGCGGTGTTTTGCGATGAACATAATCACGAGAAACACGATAAGGAGAAGACAAATTCCTAATATCACCGTCGATACTGTCAGCAGAGTTATGTCCCCTACGTTCATGTCGTCTGGCACCAACGGTTTCGTGACTGGGGCTTCTGTCAGAAAAAAATCGCCATGATGAGAATTCTGATCGCGTCGACGATAAAGCGGATTTTTATGTAATGATTGACGTAATGAGACAACTTTCATTAACATATCACTAAAAATAATACGAGTAGCCGTATTAGTTTAATAGAGTGCGTTAAAATACAAGAGTAGCAAATCTAACGTAGGCTAATATCCCTCTTCAGTTATGAAGCGTGTTACATACAATGTACAACAACTTACTGATAAATAAATTCAGTTCGTCTCAAAAATTTGGATTTTTCTGTATTAATAAAATTGGCGAAGAGTCGATCTTTGCACGCTCTAACATCCTGTACATAGTCTTCATGAAAACAAAATACAAACGCTTAAAATCTACACTTCAGTATACAGTAGAGGAGGGACAAAGTTTGTTATTTGGAGATGTTGGTACGAGACCGACTAGGGAACATTTTTAGACGCAAGCCTATTTGAGTGCATTATTTCGTGAAAGTATCTATTATTAAGAACATTAAAATAATAGTGAAAGCCAGTATACTATCAGTGGTTATTTTTTTGGCCTTAACCCCCGTCCGCTAATGAGGGTCTCGGCAATTCTCGAAGCATGGCCATTGTAGGCATTTGATATCAGTGGCGTGTATAGATGATCAACTCAGTGGCGTTTTCAATACGGTGTTTTACCCACCCACCTCTAACATCAGTTATATTAATGCGTTTATGGCGTCAAAACCTTCCATAGCGTTGTAAACGCCTGGAATCGCCTACACACAATTACCTTGTTATTCAGCCTATTCCTGACTGATTGATTAATTGGCTGGCCGTCTGGTTAACTGACGAGGTGGAGTATTTTCAGAGAAAATAGACTAGATTACCGAGGTTTTATGAATATCCAAATAGAAAGGCCTAGATGGAAAATTATAGCAATTAATTATACAATCACCACTCTCTATGCGAGCTGCCGCTTCAGATTTCGTTCATAGGTATGTTCCGTTCACACCGGTCTAAGTGTGTGCGAAAGCTGTTAATATCACGATTAGCACATTAAGCCTCAACTTTAGGTTGCTTCTACCCAAATTTACCTGAGACAGACAGGTTAAATGTTCTGGAGTCATGACCTACGACGTTCGTTGCTACGCATTCGTATATTCCCGCGTGACTTTCACTGACATCCATCATCTTCAAGCGACTTTCCCTCCAATCGTTACCGTGTGCCGTTTCCATGGCCACCACAGCCGCAGGGGTCACGTTTTGGTGAAGCATCATCCACGTTATGTTTGGTCGCGGATTGCCGGACGCGTTGCACGTTAAGGTGATTCCAGTCTTTTCGACGACGGTGTAAAATGTCGCATTGCTTGTTGCTGGTTCGGTAATACGTGGAGAATCTGCGCACAGTGGAGAAGTGAAGAACAAAACTGTGCCGACATCAATTTCCCTCTTAGCCTGCATACAGGCGGCAGCTGGCGTAGTGGTTAGAGCACTTGACTTTGAATCCAGGGGTCCCTGGTTCAAATCCCGCTCTAACAGGTATACTACTTGTGGCGTTTGTCGGGCTGAAAGCCCCTTAAACCCCATGCCCAATGGGGGTCTGGGTAGCCCTTGCAGTGTGGTTCTGTTAGGGCTTGTTCCCTCTGATGTTTGCTGTGCTTCAGATGCTCTATATAGGATCTCTATGTCGCTTCCCTCTCCGCTATGTCATCATCTCATTGAAAATAACCATTGATCCTCCAAAGACTAAGCGGAGTGTGCGACTTCTGAAGCTCATATTTAGACATCTTAAACCAGTGGCGTGAGTGGATAAAAGTCAATTGTCTGCCCAAACTCGGTGGGTTTTTCACATTAGGTATTTTTCCCACCATCCCTTATAAGCGAGGCTAATCAAATTGTCGCGTTAACCACATAGGCTGGCTTTCTAAAGGGTCATAAATAAAATTGCCCTATACATCGTTTACTTCGGTAGTCAGCCTATAAATAAATAAACAAATAAACAAATAGCCTGCATACAGTGCACGTGAGGAGATTTGTACACCATATAAAAAAAAACAATCATTCATGTAATGTACATCATTTTGCCGTTAACGTACGTTCTTAAACCGTGTCGGATGAGACATTACCTTCGTGGTTGCATTATGGAGATTAAACCATTGTATCCAAAGAACCCTGGTTCGACTCTCGATCCATCCAGTTTACTAGCTGTGGCGTATTTCAAGCAAATGACGCCTTTATCTTGTCTGCCCATGAGGGTTTGCGTAGGCATCTGATATGCAGGGACTTTTTCCCTTTGAAGTCACTATGTTTCACCTTCACCTCGGATCGGCTCGACAGCGATCACCTCCTCGACATCTCGTTGTCTCATTGTAAATAATCTACATCACAGATGTAGTGACATTTGCGACATATTTGATATTTTTCTTGGGGTAAAAAACGTGAAAAAAGCACCCGTTGCTACGGCCGGAGCTCTATTAAAGACGCCTCCCAACAGACATTGCAGCCCCGTGTTGTAATCCAGAAAACAGCACCGTATACATACGAAGACATACTCACAGAAAACTTCAAACGTTACAGATTTCGTGAGATTGCGCAAACGATGAATAACGACACAGGTGCATGTCTTCCCCCGATGCTCCGCGGTCAACGTCACAGTCACGCGCCCGGTGGCATTAGTTCCGAAAACGCTAACACGCCCACACGTCCCGGTAAACGACAGTTCAACATC
>WURV02191410.1:0-12371 GCA_011762755.2 Epimenia babai | reverse complement strand
GATTGCTTCGCGTCGAAACCAAATTGCCTCGGTAGCAAAGACGATACCGCCGACGATTGTCTGCTGCTGGGCAGCGTGAGAAACGTTTGGTGCTCTTTGGCTACACCCATGGTAAGCATACAGTACTTGTAACTATATTCCACGACAGCCTTCGAGGCACCGCCGCAATGCACAACTTAAAACAATTCATTAAAACACACGCATCTAATTTCGAGACACGTAGGTCGATAATGGTCCTCACCCTCCTCCGTAACTGTCAGCGCCAATAAAGATTTCTGTGATAATAAACAAACAGGGCGCTCTCCGACTTCATTGGCAACTAGAATTGATCGTTGCTCGCAAAATTTTACATTCGCATGTATCTAATCACAAAGTGCTAATACAGGAAACGGAAAATTGAATGCAGTAGCCTATTGCTACAGCGAAATATACTAAATTTTAGACGGCGCCAGGAACCGATAGCATCATTCGACATCGGTTGCCTGACTTTACGTCTTCTAGACAAAAAACAATGACATCATAAACCTATAAAGGTGGATGCCTGTGTGTCCGGAACCTGGACGCCTTAAAACATGAACCAATAGTTGTAAAGGTAAATTAGGCATTAATATCAAGCACATTAAATACGCTTGCGCAGCTTGGCAAATGACTGTTTGCGAGGACTCACAGGGGTGGCAGCTCTATAACAGGCGCTGGTAAGCCACTCACAAATTTACTTTTCCAGTGCATATTAATTTGCGTTGCCACAAGGAAATTTCGGCGGTAATTATTTATGGTTTTGTCGACAACAGCAATCGGGATAAGTACCTTCTGCAATGATACAACGGAAAAACACAGTGCTGATGCCAGGGACTCGAACACTCTACCCTTTGGTTTTGGTCGGCGCTCTCCCACTGAACTATCCCATTCAATTTTTATAGAACGGATTGTTTCAACAGGATATGCGCGCGATTTTCGGAAAAAGGTTCGATAACGTTGTAATGATCAATAAGGAGCACCACGCGAACTAGAGCTGAAAAAAGCCAGACCGCCGTGAAGAAAATTCCCCACATATACACATATATATTATTATGTGACCTTCATATGACCTTGGTTCTGCAATGTAAACGAACCTATTTCGTGGGACATGACTTAAGGGTCGTTTTTTTCATAGCGATTTCTAATAAGATCCAACAAATAGTTCAACCGCAAACTCGACCTACAGGTATTAGAAAAATATTGTTCGAAATTATTTTAATGCATCAAACCCCATATTTTTTAACCTTTTCTGCGCGTGAGAACTACATAACGTTTCTAGTGACCGACCAAATATGAGTTGAGGCCTTGTAGTATTAAATTAACGACGACTAGATCGTGACAGATCTACATATCGATTCTAGTGACCGACCAAATAGGAAATAATTGTCGTAGCAAGATACTCTGTTGCAAGCCACCTGTTGAGGCCTTGTAGTATTAAATTAACGACTACTTCGGTGACTAATCCCGTAACATGCCCGTCTTGATTTTCAAAAATAAGACGACAGTATAGTAAGATGAATACGTATATAGTTTCATAAAATTAATGTCCTTAAAGAAAGCGTTTAAAGATAAACCCAAGGTAACGGGTAGCGACATTTACAATAACATCAAATCAAAAACAGACATTTGTACAGTAAAGATAACATAACGGGTTAATTACTTCATCATACGGGTTTATAAGGTCAACGGACAATTGCTTTGTCATATTAAGTGATTGGTTTAGAATAAACAAATCTCAAAAACATGTTTTGCCAATTATTAAAAAAATTATTTCGGTGCTTTAAATTTTTTGGCTACAGGTCTAAAAATCAGCTGTACAAAATAAACAATAACGTGGGATTTTTCTCATATATACGCCATTAAGTTTCCGGAAATACTATCGTAATTATACTAACCTCGCCACAGACATGCCTTATCAAAAACAGCGATCGAATAATTATTTATTCGTATACCTTAGACGCTGTTATTACTATTATTCCCTATATATAAATATATATTCAATCGTGGTTATCGAACGTTTTAACTGAAGATCGACACTCGGGTAGTCACAACAATTGCCGTTTCCATGTTTGGGGAAGGCGTAGGCATAGTTGTCGGGTATCGTTATGCGACATGTTACCGTGACTGGTAATTGAGGCGAGGTTTCGCATAACGTACCGATATATAATGGACGTAACAATATTCAAAACTTGGCTCGGCTGTCGAGATTAGCGTAGATTAATAACGCTAACAAGTCGACTATGGGCCGGGAGTGGGGGGGGGGGGCAAGAGACACACAATACGAAACCCACGTCGATAGTAATAAGTACAGCGACGGTAGTCGGGGTGTGCGATAATCGCTCATATCGCCTGAGGGACAGCTTGAATCGATAAATAATAATACGTAGATAATATAATCAACAATTGCCGTCACGGCTAACGATACTATAGCTTTTGCTTATTTGTTGTTAATTGTTAATAGATATCCTTCCCACAGATTGATCGCAGCTAAGAACGAGTCAATAGTTTACTTGACCAAAAAGACCTAGCCCGGCCCGACCCACATTAATGTTAGTGTCTCTCCTTAGCAAGATTTTATAGATGCCCGTCCTCTATAATACGTAACCGTTTCTTTTCGCTATGTTGGTCTCATGTGATCTAATCTCATCACTACCAGAGCCACGTTTTTTTTCTGTATCTTTTTTTCAAGCAAAAACTCTTAAACTCATCGGTCATCGCTTGTTGTAAGCCCTCCATCACTGAATGCTTTTTAGCATGCTCATATCGGATTGAGCAATATATAAAAATAAAACATTCACTATTTCAGTAGATTACATTATTCTAAGTACTAACCATCATTTTATAACGTTGAAACTAATCTTTACTGATATCAAAACAAACGCTGACCAGCTGGTCATGTTGGTAGTTTATTAGTGTTTCTTCGTATCATTTTCAAGTCATATTCGTAGTTCCTCCATATTTTACCAAGCATGGACGGCTGGCATAGGAAATCGACGCCCAAAGTAGACCGTTTCTATCTCGTAGGACTCACGCCATTCCATTTTTTAGAAAACACTGAAGCCAATGACATACAGATGTTACAAGCATGACGGACAATATATCAAATGGCTGATTCATGGGATGTTTGCTATATTAACGCGATGTTAATAGGTTAGTCATTGTGGCTCTCGGAATGCGCAGAGAGATATCCGCACCAAAACCTCCTATATATAAGAGATGAAACTTTTCCAGATAGCCGCTCGTATATTGTAACATGAATTCGCTAAAGACTGTCTCACCCAAAATTAGTTGGTCAATCGCCATCATCAGTGTACGGATATCGATGAAGAAATCCTTGATATCCGCAAATATTAGGAGTGTCATATAGATATGAAAAAAAACAGAAACTAATCCGGTTATGGAATAGTTAATTTTATTGGTCGATGAAATATACTTTGCATGAAACGTAACACAATCTTAGTAACGAGTAATTAGTCGCCTGTAATTATTTAAGTATGACTCCGGTATGAAACATGAAAACACGTGACGCTACCAGCCCCACCTTACATCTGCAATGATATCTGATATATGGATCATAAAGAATGGTATTAAATGTATACACATGCGTAAACTAAGGGTGAATAAATCAATAATCTTCACTGACATACATGTGTCGCATATTTCAGAGTTTTGTTTGCTTCTCTCTTTTTTGTCTACCAAACCTCGAATCATCTGATGTTAACTATCAAAAACCAAATTCGCCAATAACGTTAACAAATTTCGATACTCCGATCACGAAATCTGCGAATATAGGTGAATTTGTAGACATTATATTCATGCAATTTGAGGCGGGCAGACATTGTTATTATGTTTACGAATATGTTACAGTGTTGTTAGTTGGTAGTAAACTGTGAACTGTGAGTGGACTGCAAATTCACTATCTTCAGATACGATAGAATCTACTTAAGTCGAACGACGGTGCTTGATAAATAAACCAAAATAATAATAAACGGTTTTGCGATATGATCAATACCTCAGTAAAATGCGTAGTACCGATGGAGACGCAATATCGGGGAATAGTTTTAGCGATGGAAACAGCGACGTCTCACTGGGGGATTCGTTGTATGTAAGGTATCGAGAACTCGTTGGAGAGTTGCGATAATTTCTATGAGCCTGGCGACGAGGTTTCGATTCGCCACCACATATAATAATGCGATTATATCGCGCACGTCGAACTATGTATAATTAGCGAGGGGTTGTGACACAGAAAATCACTGGGCCTTCGATTGGTCAGCTCCACGGCAACAACAAGTTAGTTATATTATCGCTAGTCTGCCATTGGTCGAAGCTGTTGACGAGCGTCGTAACGAGTTGGGTGGTTTTCGAAGACGCTCGATTTTTCACATTCGCGATTTAGCTCACAATGAAAGGCCAATAATGAGGGGAAATGAGCCTTCAAATCGCGAAAAATCAAATCAAAACTGATGTTATCGAATATGAACGGAATACCGAGCACCGTAAGGACAAATGAAATCCCACCCCCAAAAAAACCCATCAAAATATGAGATACGTAGTGACGATGGAAAATAACACCTTGACCTCTAAATGACCGGTATTGCGCCGTATATACCCAGGGAGGCGGAAATGGGGAGCGAACTGTCGTAACTCAGTTTGACTTTGGGTGGAGCAGTGATGCGGTCATTTGGAGGTCGTGGCTTCGCGCGCTATAGGGGGGTGGGGTGGGGGGCGGAGTCATCATTGTGTGTCGCTCTGTACAATAAATCATATAGAACTTCTAACGATACAATAATCACAACTCATCCTTCGCGGCGGTAGCAGACTTGCCGAACGAAACCGTCGCTTTATCCTTCAGAAACTTCACGAACGCCTCGACGTCCCGTCCCCCGTCGTACTTGACGGGCGCGGCCGGGCCCGACGGGACGAAATAGATCGTGGGGAAGCCGTCGACGCTGTACTGCGACGGCGTGTCGTTAGCCGTGGAGTCGATCTTCGCTATGACCACGTTCTCCTCCGACTGGACGGCTTTAGCGAGTTTTTTGAATATGGGCATGAGTTGCTTGCAGTGGCCGCACCACGGCGCGTAAAACATCACGAGGACGTCCTTCGTCGGGTCTTCGACGATCTTCTGAAAAGTGTTGCCGACGACGACCGTGACTGGGCCCTCCTGCTTCTGCGGAGTGGCTTGCGATTTGATGAGCCGCTTGATTTTGCCTGTTGATCGTCGACAGCAACGTGGATCAGTCACGATAAAGCAGAACGCCAATACATACGTAACAAAAGACGTAACAAAAATAGATATCAACAGTAGTAGATTTGATTAAATACACGACACAGGTGACGTCTCAGTCGAACATATCAAAATATCCGACAGATGTAACACTCTTTGTGACGGTAGACCGACACACACAGACAAATTTGGCACTTTTTACAACAATGGAGTGTTTCAATTGGTCAACCCTTCTTCATCTTGATGTTATTACAAAGCAGCTACGGCAAAGAATTTGCCCCGGCATTCCCTCGCTTAACCCTTTGCGCTCTGTTGTCACAGAACTGAATTGTTATAGTAATGTGAAGTACAGATGTCAGTGTGGTAAGGGTTGAGTGACCACACGACACATTCGCGTCTTTCGCAAAATGTCACTAAAATTGCGACAATAAGTCACGTTGTTACGATTCCCGCCATTTTTGTGTGATCTCTGAATACTTATTGGTCTGGAACTAATTTATTTATCCTCAAATCTTGTCTTGCGAGCTTTTTTGTGCTCTGTGCTACATTTGACTGCCCAACTAGAAAGTACGACCTACCTACGGGCCATAGCAATGGTCATTTCCGCATCGCTGACCGCTTGCGCATGTGTGAATATGACGTTAATAAATGACGTTAGATATCGTAGATGTCATTGGATGGTGTTCGCATAAATTATTCAAATGAGGTACGTGGTTTTCGCATCATGGGCCAAAGGTCATATTGTCTGGTGATCACAGTCAACTTAAGAAATCGCGTAAAAAACAGATCATATACTGTCGACTTGAGGGCTAAAGGGTTAAATGATAATCTATACCAGTTACACGCAAAACACTGATGAATCATGAATTTCCGATGACCAAAATTGTTTTAATACTATTACGATTATCATTAGGTTATTGGACCGCCATCTTTTGGTAATGATAAGTAATGCCATTCGCGAGTTTAAACTGTTCACTAAGGGTAAGGGCGGTAAAGGTGGTAAACACGCCCGATGAAATTCATTCACTCTACGTAGACTGCGTCGGGGATCTAGCGATATGACCCACCCTGTTTGAAATCGTCGAGGAACGACCTGATGTGGTCCGAATCGAACTCTTCCATCGGCTCCATCGCGTATTTGTAATCTTTCTCTCCCAAAATACCGATGTTGAGGTCCTCGCCGGACTCCAGCAGGCCAAAGTCCTTCAGCTTGTCTTGGTAAGTGTCGTCGTCGAGCACGGCGAAGGTGATGTCCAGGTAATCCTTAGCGATGTCGGCGATCTTCCTCCGCCATAACTGGGTTGCTAGGCAACGAGAAAAACGGGGGGGATTAAAGGCGATGTAATGAAATTTATTTTTTTAAAGTGTACTTATAAGCAGAGTTGTCAAACACGCTATACATGCTCTAAGACTATAATGTAATTATCTTGATAATATAAAATTAACACCTAACAGTATACAGGTTATACAGATCAATGTTAGATACAATCATGCACATTTACAATGACCATATCGACCCGACAGGGGTCAAATGACTCGTGGAAGAACTCGAAGTGAAGTGGACACGACTAAACCAACGTGTCGCTAATGGTTCATGTTCCGACTTCAAGTTTTGTTCAACGATCATATCTAGCGTTAAACATTACAGATCATCGGTGAAAACAGTTTCGTTAATTGGGGGATTGGGGTAAATAAGTTAGACAATGGATGACACAGCCGTCTTGCGAGCTTGCCAAATGATCATTTACAACATGTCTTGTGAGAAGGTAACTTAGAAACAACAGGCATGCTCTTCACATTTTTAGTCATCAAGTGTGGCCAAAAATTCCTCGTAGTCAGCCCATATAAACGTACCTACACAAGTGTGGCCAACAATTCATTGTAGTTAGCCCATTTAAATGTACTTACACAGGTGTGGCCAACAATTCATCGTAGTCAGCCCATTTAAATGTACCTACACAAGTGTGACCAACAATTCCTCGCAGTTAGCCCATTTAAACGTACCTACACAAGCGAATTTTACCGCTACTTACGACTAATTCGACAGACTCAGGAATCTAGTTCTCGTGACCAACTCGTGAAAGATTCTATAAATCACGAGATTCCCGAGCGAACCGCGGGCGTTAAGTTCGTAGCATATCGATCGGGGGGGGGGCATTACCTTGGCGGTGGTCGTAGGACCAGTCGACGGTGTAGAACACGAGGCAGAGTGGCCGCTTCTTGTAGCGTTTCTCGGCCGTGTCGTGCGAATAGTGACCGACGAGGGGCACTTGATGCTCCGCGATGAAAGCGAGGACATCGGCAGACGTTATCGCGTCCGTCTGCGAATGACCAACGCGAAATTACCGAATAAATCGTAGAAACAAAAGCGAGTGATACTCGTACGTACGTATACAGCGAATCATGAAACGTAAAATCGGGATCGAAATCATATCACTTATTGGAGGCGCACTCACCGACCCTAAAGATGAACTAACCAACCGTAGATGTGCACTAACCGACCCTAAAGATGCACCAACCGACCCTAAAGATGCACCAACCGACCCTAAAGATGCACAAACCGACCCTAAAGATGCACAAACCGATGGTAACAATCTCTGCAGGTTTGTGTTGTCACATTAAATTATTGACTAATAAACAATAATTTCTGAAAGATTTGTGTTTCGGATAAATAAAAGTTTAGACTTGAAAATAATTTAGATAAAGGAAACAATAATCGACATCGAAAATAAAGTAAAAAGAAATCGTTGCTCTGATTACTCAAGACAGACCCATCTAAACTCACGACCAAGCTGAGTGAAGTGGGTATATAGCGAGCAAACGGTAGAGTGGGAGTTTAGTGCATGCAATAAGGTTTATGGGGTGCATAAACTGAATTGAAATGAACAAACTGAGTTAAATGCATATCGTAAGGTCACTGTAATGAATTGAAAGTACAGAGTGAAATTAGTGTATTGAGGTGAATAGAATGAATCGGATCAAGTCAGTTGGGTTGAATAAATGGAGTGAAACGAGTGCAGCGAGTTGAATGTCTAGAGTGAAACGAGTGGATTGAGTCGAATGGCTAGGGTGAAACGAGCGTAATAAGTTGAATGCGAGCGTAATTTTTGGGACGAACGTAGTAAGGAGAGAAATTACCAGAGGGAGGACATGCCACTTGGGCTCATGTTTCGTGTAGAACCTCTCGGCATGGAACACGACGACCGCGCCCTGATCGAGGGAGTAGTGTCGGGCCGCGGTTGGGTCAAACGTATGGAACAACGCGGTGAAATCCTCGCGGATCTCGTTAGCCGCGTCCATATACGCGCGGAAACCAGCGCCGTCGTCGCCCGTGTGGAACGCCACGATCGTCACGTCGCTGTCGGAGAATTTCTTCTTTAGTTCCGAGAGAGACGACACGGGCTTCGAGCCGTCGCCGACCTGACCCCGCATGAAGTCGATGATTCCTGCACCACGCGACGCGGCGTACGGTGAGAATAAATAAATAGATAAAGCAGGATTCCATACCATGATTATGATGGTAAATTAAGTTGCAGGATAATTTAATTTATTCTATCCCCATGAGATGCTGAAATGAGTCAGTTCCATACAAATCTTTACTATAACTCGGCGATTCGACGAATGCATTCGTATTAGCATGTCCCGAATTTAAACTATCATCGCACGAAAGATCGCTAGTTTTAAGCACAAAACCACGAGTGCTAACGACAAAAAGGACAAGTAGCCAAAGAGGCCTCAAGATGCTCACCTGAAAAAAGATAAAAAAAGAGAAAAGGACAAAACGAGAGGCCAAGGAACCTATCTTGATATTAGAGCCAGAAGACAACAAGAATACTGCCTGATATCAAAAACAAGAGGCCAAAGGGACCAGACAATGTCCATTACGACACTAAAAGAAAAAAAACAGATTTGGGGGAAACCTTGGCGGACATCACATCTAACTGCATAAATAAAGATACCCTAAACAAATCTGAATGGGACCGAGACAGACAATATCTGCCGAATGGCAGACCTTCGCACAAAGCAGACATGGAGATAACGATTTTCAAATAAAAAGTCAATAGAAATTACCCCCCTTTTTAGCTCCCATGACGAGATGCTGAACAACCTGAAAGATACTAACCCAAGGACAATACCTGCTGTATGGCAGGCCTCTGCAATAAGCGGTTCTTGAGAAGATCATTTGAGAAAAAATACAAACAGAAGTTACTTCCCCTAGCTTCGATGATGACACCATGAACAAATCTAGAGGAGACCAACCCAAGGATAATATTTGTCAATTAGCAGAACTCTGCGACAAGTGGTTCTTGAGAAGATTTTTTCAAGAAAAAAACGAACATCGACAGAAGTTGCCTCCCCTAGCTGCGTTGAGGATACCATGAACAAATGTAGGAGAGACCAACCCTAGGACAATATTGGCCAAATGGCAGACCTCTGCGATAAGCGGTTCTTGAGAAGATTTTTTAAGAAAATGTTAACATCGGATGAATGAACGGACGGACGACGGACTAACTCCGATCAGAAAAGCTCACCGAGAATAGAATAAAAACCATAGAATATAGTATCCTACCTTGCTGCTCTCTAGGTCCCTTGTATTCAGAGGCTCGTCCCTTGCGGAATATTTTCATTGTTGGGTAACCAGTCACGCCGTATTCTTTAGCCAAGTCCGTCTCTACTGTGGCATCGACCTTGGCTAATATTATGGGAGGGTTGTTTCCCTTCAACACACCGGCAGCCTTTTCGTATTTCGGCGCTAATTGCTTGCAATGGCCACACCTGAATTGGAGAGCATCGATCTAAATGATGTACCTGCTCTATGCAAAAATAAAAAAACACAAGCTCTTTAAATAATTGATAATAACAGCCTTCACATTGTGCACGGTTAGGGTTACATATACTCTTGAGTACTTGGGGGGGGGAGCAGAAATATACGACAGGTAAAATTTAACAAGTGATTCACTCATCCTTGTGAGCCAAAAAATGTATAAATCAGCCGCCCACATGCATAGCTACCTGAACCTTGAACCAAATGTGGATTTCTAATGCATAATTAATGCATATCGCGTCAATTACCCGCCCAGTGAGCCAAATTAATACCGACAAAGCCAGACTAACCATGGCGCGTAAAACTCCACGAGCATCAAATCTTCATTGTCAACCACATCATGGAAATTTTCTTTCGTCAGGGTAACGACGTCTGCTGGCGGGGGCGTCCACTCTGGGAGGCTAACGATCTTCATACGCTCCACAATCGCTGCCAATGCCACCGTCACAAAATTCTAGACTGGTCAAGCGCTAACTAAACCCACCCCTCTAACTACTACTTAACTACTTTTACTGAAAGCTCCCATAGTATCAAAATATTTGATAACATCTAAAAATAGCGATTATATGTTTCTCCTATAACCCTATAACCCTAGTGTTATGTTTCAACTAGAAAATCGCAGTAAATTCCATTTCCTATCTGACAAACGCTAAAAGTTCACCAAGAAAAATTTTGAATGCATATTACTCTGGTGAACTCATGGAAAGAGAGCATTATAGATAACAATTTAGTCTAAATGAAATGTAATTTTATTGATTTATAGTGCTCTTTTAACAAATGGCTAGTCTTGACAAATTATAAAAACTATGGCTAACTAAATATAGAATTTAAGAAGAGGTCAAAGAGGCCTCAAGATGCTCACCAGAAAAAAGAGAAGAAAAAGACAAAACAAGAGGCCATCTTGATATTAGAACGAGAAGACAACAAGGAGACTGACTGACATTAAAAACAAGAGGCCAAAGAGACCCGACAATGTCCATTACGACACTGAAACAAGAAAAAAGATTTGTGGAAAAAACCCAGGCTGAAATCACATGTAATTGCCAAAATAGAGATGCCCTAAACAAATCTGAATGAGACCTACACAGACAATATCTGTAAAATGGCAGCACTTCGCACTAAGTGAACATGGAGATTTTAAATAAAAATCGAGGGAAATTACGCCCTCTTTGCTCCCATGAGATGCTGAACAAATCTAAAAGATACTAACCCAAGGACAATATCGACCAAATGGCAGACCCTCGCAATAAGCAGTTAAGAAAAAATTTTTAATAAAAAATACGAACATTGGCACAAGTTACTTCCCTTAGGTGCAATGAGGATACCATGAACAGATCTAGAAAAGACCTAGCCAAAGACACTATCTGCCAAATAGCAGACCTCTGCGCTAAGCGGTTCTTGAGATTTTTAAGATAAATCACCAACATTCACATTAGTTACTTCCCTTAGGTGCAATGATGATACCATGAACAAATTTAGAAGAGACCATCCCTACGACAATATCTGCCAAATGGCAGACCTCTGCGATATATTCTTACAAAATTTCAAAGAAAATGTTAACATCTGACGGACAGACGACGGACAAACTCAAATCAGAAAAGCGCACCGAGCATAAGCTCAGGTGAGCTAAAAATCAGATAAACAATGATGAAAGAAAATACATGTAACATATATAGTATTATTACAGACGATGGAACTATCACTAGAAGTTAAAATACAGTTCACTTGCATTACAAATACATGGTAATGTATCTCAGCGAGGGAGTAAAATGTCTCATTAAACAGTGAGGTTGAAAAACGATATTGTAACGATATACTAACCGAAACGTGTGAATGAAAATTAGACAAATACGCAGATCGCAAGCTGGTAATAAACAAATGGCTACATTGGCCAACAGTAAGGGTACCACAACAAAATTATTGGAAAGTCTTGAGCACAAAACGTACCATCCGCCTCACGCATTCCATCATAATCGTAGGGGGTGCCCTTGACGAACATCTTGATCGTAGGATAGCCGTTTACGTCAAATCTGTCAGAAGCATCGTGGACTATAGTAAAAGATACCGAATCGTCAAAGTACAGTAACTGCATCGAAAGAAATCAGATATTGGTGGTATCACAGCTTCTCAGATGTGGTTCACGATCAATAAACATTTAAGATAGCTTATAGGATAAGTACAATCAAAATAGTTGGAGAGAAATGCACAGGAATAACCTATACCCCTGATGGGACTCGAACCCACGACCCCTAGATAACCGGTCTGGTGCTCTACCAACTGAGCTACAGGGACGAGATTATT